>CM017558.1:3163273-3210773 GCA_007844125.1 Sinonovacula constricta | reverse complement strand
CAACATAATATAACCTATTTATGCATTCGCTTTGAAATATTTCTCTTAAAATACATTTACTATTACGTTTATCCTTAATCTAATTTTCAAGTTATGTTTCTAGACGGGACAGAGTAATCTGTATATATTAATTTATAAGTCTATAATTTAAACGTCGACTGGAAGCGCAAATGGGGAAAATAGTACAATGTTTCATTAATATTGTCAAAATGTTTTAGTTTTGTTACTTGTTTGCAATGAATCGTTCCAAAACTTATATGATATAAAGTTAATTTTTCCTTTAAGATATAGTAGAAAATTGATTTGTTATAAATAATTGTCTGACAAAGCGTAATTCGGCACTTCCGTCAGGACTACATTATTATTGTGCGTAGAGCAACTGTTCGAGACTCATCACTCGGAACTCCTCGGGTAATTCCGTCCCCTACGTAATCACTTCGGAAATAATGCTGTCGCCGCCATATTGACGAACTACTACCAAAATGGCAATCGTACCTACTTGGCGATCTCCGGCAAGCTTCGACTATAGACATCACCGAAGCGTGATCCGCGTGCATGCAGGGCAATAACTGGTATATTACACTTTTACCAAATCCTGTTGGTAATATACATACAGTATCAACTAAGTTAAAAATATTCTTCAACGAAGCAATCTGTTCTTCTTTCAAGGAGTATTGACTCTCCATCATATCTAAAGCGTACTGCATGCACTTTGAAAAGTCAGCCATCTTTGTTTACATAATGCAATGAGAGGTTATTCGCCGGGGCAAATCACCAACTGGTGTATTCCTACAATTACATACGAGACTATGGGTGCGTTTCATCATAAATCTTAAGATCGTTTTTTGCTCTTAAGATTGGTTTTCCTTCTTAAGAGCATTTCATTAATATTTCGGAAATCGCTCTCAGAGCGAAATCGCTCTTAAATCTTAAGAGCGCTTTTGGGCACTCTTAAGAGCGAAATTGCAAGAATAAACAATATGGCGGCGTTACTTTTAGCGTTCAATCAACAACGGTTGTTAAGACGAGAACGGGTGTTTCGTGATAGACAAAATCCACTGGATTGTCTTTCTGATGAAGAATTGATTTCACGCTACCGTTTTGATCGGTTGACTATTTTGCATATTGTTGAACTTGTGTCAGCAGAGATTTCCCGACCCACATCGCGGGGTGGTCACGTTATTCCACCTCATATTCAGGTAAGAACTGTTATGCATTAAAATAAAACACACGTTAAATATTTACTGATTTTGATGTAATCCGCAATTTACACATTATAAAGGGCAATAACCTCAATAACCGGAAGTTTATATTTTATGGCCTTGAACTTGAACGGAACGCTGTATCAAAAATGGATAAATGTTTTGCAATACTTGTAATAACATGTGTTGTTATGTAAGCCGTGCTATAACAACTCTGTTATATCAGGATATTGTCAAAACAATATGCGTTTACATTACGATCATCCGATTTTGGAAATGCCTTTTACGAAGTCTCCCGATGGTTTGGTTGTTTAATTAAGTATAATTTTTATTTTTGATTATGCTATCTTTTGTCTGCTTTAGTGCCAAGGAACCATTAAATTTAAGATAATCCATCATTTTCACACCCCCCCCCCCCCCTCCCCGCGCCCCCAACCACACACGCACCTCAATTTTATTGATGCAATTCATAAGGTAAATAAACTCACACAAAAAAAAAACCCAGAAAATATTGGTTGAAATGATTTTTGGAGTTCACCATAAAGACAAAATAGTTTGTAAATAGTTACATGTAATGATTGTGATATTTTACAATGAAACATGAACAAATATATAAAATGTTCTCTTAATCAGTCTGACAAATGTATTCATCACAACAATGAAGCAAATAAAATTCTCCTGAAAGTCACTTGAAGTAGGTTTTGTTTTATTTTTCAGGTTCTTGTCACTATGCGATTCCTAGCTAAAGGAAATTTTTTGTCGGAATGTGCAGATTTGCATGGAGTCTCTAAGGCATCTTCATCTAGGATTGTAAGGCGCGTATGCAATGCTCTTTGCAATGCTCTTCCAATCAGGTACTGATTTAGCATCTATATGCTTTACCATAGTGATAATTTTTGTCATACCGAACCTGGTAGTGCAATCGGTAAAGCATCTGCTCCAGGGACTGGAGGCCACAGGTTTAATCCCAGGCTGTAACATACCAAAGTCTTTAAAATTGGTAATGCAAATATAAGTAGTTCCACGACTGTTTGGCCCGGTGTCAGGATAATTTGACTGGGTGTGGTATCATGCCAAGTGTTAGGGCATGCTACACACAGTGAAGGAAGCACTATATCTGCTGCAAGTGAACACCATCTCAAGATAACTGAAATACCTGGCGGGACAATGAACCCAATAAACATAAACATTTCTATCATGTTTGGCTTGTCGCCTATAATTAAGTAGTGATTTCAACCCTAATTAATGGTGCATATTTTGTATGAAAACGCTCAAAGCTAGAACAGCCATGACACCTTTATTAATTGTTAACCATTTTGATGCATATTTGCTGACAAGGTTTGAGCATATGTGTCACTCCTACTTTAATAGCAACGTTTGATGTTATAATACTGTCCATTCCATATATCTATATGCAATTTTATGAACACACAGAACTGTTTTTCAATGTTCAATAAAAATAGTTAATGTGTAGGAAGATTTATTCTGTCTTGCATTCTTTATACTTTTTGTCTAAGTACTGCCAATGTTGGTAACTAAATTAACTATTTTACAATTTTTATGCACAATGATTTGCTGACTCGTCCTCACTATTTCTGTAACCTGGGCTTCAAATGACTCAAAAAAAGTTTTGATGTATTCCAATTTTATTTTACATGTTTAATTAAATGCCTAAAAAATAAGTTTCAAATAGAAAATACATTTCTATTATTTAATTAATATACAATCCTTTATTTTTCATATATTTAATATCTGCAATGTATTCACAATATTTCTTTTACATTTACAATAAAAATAATACATCAATATTAAATAATAATACATGGAAGGTATCCATACCAGTCATAATTTATAGGTCTGCTTTCAAATAATCTGATTGTATTTAACAGAAAATAATGATAAATATTTGTTGACCATCAAATACTTAATGCAATCTCTGTGTAAGTATAATCTGATTGTATTTAACAGAAAATAATGATAAATATTTGTTGACCATCAAATACTTAATGCAATCTCTGTGTAAGTAGAACACAGATTGACTAGGTTTCGATTGATCTAGTTTAAAAAACATGCAACTAAGACATACAACCCATCAATCTTAAAACATTGCTCACCCTTACAGCAACGCTTCCATAAGTTAAAACATAATTATTGTTCAGTGCTGTTGTTATTTTGGCACAAGATACAAACAGTAACTTTCATTACACAATAATCAGGAAGTGGTAAGTGGTTCTCTGTATTCACAACAGCTTGTTACATACAAAATTTACCTTGCTTTCTTTTATTTATCTTGCACAAGTATGTAATCTGAAATGTGACTAAATTAAATTTAAATTTGGGTACATTTTTAGCTTTAACTTAAAGATGTATCCAAAATACCTTGATAAATAAAGCATTCCTTTTAAAGTCAGAACACCCCTCTCTAAGTATTTTTTTTATTACTATCCTGATATTTTTCAAAGTGTTTCCTTAAAGTTTTGGAAAAAAATGCACACTTTCTGTAACATTATGCAATTTATTTGAAACAGGAGCAGTATATTGTTACATGCATTTTATAGCATATAACTGTATTTTATATAGGCAAACTATTAGAATTTAAATTTAAGTTGGCATTCATAATTTTACTTTACATTCAAGGTATCCATCAACATCTGCTGAGCGTTTGGCTATCAAGGAAGGGTTTTTCAAGCTGGCTCGATTTCCAAATGTTTTAGGAGCTGTCGATGGGACGCTCATTCCTATCTGCACTCCAGCTGGACCAGACGCTCATTCCTTCATATGCAGAAAAGGCTATCATGCTGTGAATGTGCAGGCAGTTTGTGATGACAGGATGAGGTTAAATATATCCTATATATTCATTTATATGTGTTTAAAGTCACCATATTAGAATTGTTCTAAAATTGTGTTGTCTATAAATATAGTGAGTGGTTGTTGTTATATCAAATGCCAGAATTAGAGTTAGGCTCACATGATTATTTTTTCCATCAGATAGTGTCATTTTAGGGCTTCATCTTACTTATCAATTCACTGTATAATTGTTCAATTTATTTTATTAAGACTACACTTTATCACATCAAAATCAGCAAATATCCTCTAACTTGTGTATTGTTTTTATATTCACAGATTTACAAATGTGGTAGTGCAGTGGCCAGGTGCTACACATGATGCATTTATCCTCAGGAATTCAGCCATAGCAGAACACATAGAGGCACTGCATGATGGCTGGATTCTAGGGGATAATGGATACCCTTTGCACTCATGGTTAATGACACCATATTTAAGGCCAAGGAATGAACAGCAGATCAGATACAATAGGGCACATTCTCGTACTCGTTGTGTTGTGGAAAGATCCTTTGGAGTCCTCAAAGCCAGATTTAGGTAATACATTTATAACAATAAAATCTTTTTCTGTTTTCCAATTTGTTTAAAGTTTGTATAATTGCTCAGTTTTCATTTTGTAACTATGCTGGTTGTTACTAGAGATATATCTATTATAGATAGCTTCAAAGTGCTTATTTCTTTGTTAAGTAGGGTTCCTTTTATACTTGGAACTCTGCTGTGCATTTCATACATCTTAACATTTATGCATGTAGCAACAATTGCAACATTTTGAATAAATTAACATAAAACTTTAGGTTCACTCAAAACCAGTGTAAAGTTTGTACACAAGAGATTTTAGTCATTTCCAGTAGATGAAATAATTACATGATTTTACATACATGTATATCTAACCTTCAAGCCCCTAGGTTAAAAGTTCTATTTCGGACAGGTATTTTAAAATTATTATAATGTTTCTGTTTTAGATGCCTACATTCATCTGGTGGCGCTTTGCATTATCAACCCCCAATTGCAGTCAAAGTTATATACAGTTGTTTTGCACTACACAACATGGCTGTTAATAGAAACATGCCAGTGCCAGACATGACTGGTATTGAAGTTGATGGCCAGCAGTTTGTTGTTGAAATTGAAGACAGACCAGGCAATGATGTCAGAAATCGTATTGCTCTACGATTTTAGGTATTTGTTGTTACCTCACCTGAGTTGATGCTCAGCTTGAGATATTGTGATCACCCACTGTAAGACGTCACTTTTCTTGTCAATATTCTTTAAATTACACATATTCTCTGTATGGCTATGTAGGAAAAATTAAAAATATTGTCAAAAACTGCCAGAGATAAAGCCTTAATATTTGGTATACATGTTCCATGGTTGGCCCTGTATCAAGATTGTCAAAAGAATTTTGACTTGTCGTACAACATGGCTGCCAGGGAGGTGGCCATTTTACACATATGGCTATTAAGTTGGAAAATTAAACTGATCATTCAAATTTATCTAGAATTACAATTATAATGGACTGTTGAAATATTGCTAATACTCCCAGCTTATTTTGTCTTAATTCTATTGCAATCATTACATACACACATAACAAATGACAAATTTAATTTGAATGAACTTAGCCAGAAAGTATGAGTGCTATTAATATAGAGCTTCTTCAATTAACTTAACAAACCTTTAAAGGTGGTATCCGACAGTTTGCCTTCATCAAATACATATAACAATAACAAACCAATACTGTAGGAAATTTAGGCATAATTTTTGTATAATCCCATACTGTAGTGTTAATAAATACAATTTTGAACACTAACTGAATTGTTAGACAGAACAAATAGTGAAAGAAAATCACTCTGACTGTGTATTCTTTCCAACTCTATAAAAAATCAAATAGTGGTCTCTGCTAAAACAGATATCAGCGTTATTGCAGATTATCCGGCTGACTGTATAACTTGATCTCAAAAGTTTAAAAATATCTATCTCTATGCCATGGCTCGTATAGGAAATACATATTTACAATGATGAATTGTGATGTTTTCTTGACCATTCACACAGATCTAGGACATCAATGAACAGCATTCTTAAGGTCCTTTTCATGTAACAATGATTTATTTGAGAAAAAAAATTTTGGTCCAAACTGTCAGATACCAACTTTAATAAAAGATGACTTTTCAATTTTTTAAATAAATATCTCATTCATAAAACTTCTTTTGGTGTTAATTAGGTCTACTATTGTCTCTAGAGTTTTCTGCTGAGTCTGCTGAACTGACAAGGATTGTTCAGCAAGAACTAGACGACGCTCTTCGATCTCTAGCCTTCTTTCTTCAATGACCAGGCGACATCTTTCCAAAATTAATCTTTCTTCTTCTAGCCCAATCAGTTTCTCTTTATCTGAATCAATAAAGTGCAAACTATCTTGTTTAATTAGTTTTCATGTATTGGCATGAGGAATATAAACATATTGAATCTGTAGACTGTACTTTTTAAATGAATCATCAAGCATTGCTGAGTTAATTGTGATAATTATTCAGTTATTTTTGCAAAGAAAATCAAAATTTTGATTCTGGTAAATATGCCATTATTATTTTGCTTTGTTTGATATGTGTATGAAGTCAAAAAACTATTGAGTGAGTTTTGTTATAAGTCGATAAATATGTTTAAATTTGCAGTTAGTTTTTTATGAATGCAAATCAGATAATGGGTTAATAACCAGTACATTACAATTGATTTTACTACTTGTATAAAACAGTGTTTAAATATATAAGTTGGTAGTTTTTTCTTTTATAAGGTTTATATAAACATTGGTAAAAGTGTTTATTGCACCAATAAATACCTGAGTCTAATTTATCCTGGCGTCGTTTCTTTGTCTTGGGTTGTTCTTGTGAATCATGCAGGTTTTGATGATAACCTAGTTATATAAAATCATTTGAAATAAATTTTAAAAATTTAAACAGCACTTATACTATTAATTTCATTTAGGACCAGTTCTCCTATTTAAGCTGATTTTTATAATAAAAGTTTTTATTTCACTTTTATTTTTATGTGTATTACTAACTAATGAGCATTGTACATATTTCATTTGATTTCATACATAAAATGTTTATGTTTTAATTAAACACTTATGTTATGACCAATCTAAAATTGTTATATTTTGTATAAATATTATTTTGTTGTGTTGATATGTTTTATGATGATTTAGTAAAAAATAAAACTGAATATATTATGGAATAAAACCATTATAAAACATCTACATTTTTTTCTTACTTTTTCTTATTGGTTCTGGAACAACTTGTGATGCCTCCGAAAAATCTACCACTGCATTTTCGAAAAAATATGTGTCCGAACAATCTAAAAAAATGAATAATTTAACAAAGATTATATATTTTTACTTTATTTATTTTAATTCAAACATTCATAAACAAGTTTTAAATTCCTCCAACCTCACAACAACAAAAACACTAACTGACAACATTTTCCCATTAGTAAATCACATCAGTTAAATACTTATATCCTAAAACTATGTTCAATGACCCATGGCAGAATTGGATCTTTACATAATAATGACACCATAATTCAGAATCAATGTCACTTGAGAAATATAGATTTGTATTAAAGGTGGTACCTAACAGTTCCCCTACTTTAAAAACATTTTTACTAGTTCATTTCATGTATGTCGAGTTACGAGGCAACTACTGTACCATATAGGATACCAACAAACGGATTTAAGCAGGACCTTTCAATAAAAACGGCACCTTTCAGGCATATTTTTTTATGTCATTTTTAGCTAAAAATTTAAAGTTCATACTCAAGAACACTATTGGTTATACTTATAAAAGATTAAATAAAATTATTACCTGCATTTATTCCAATTTGGGAATCAACACCACCAGGAATTCCCTCAATAAGTGATTTGGGAATTGCTGCTAGCGCCTGAAAAATGCAGACTCATAATGCAATGATGGATAGTAATACATATGTATTGCTGGGTTGCATAGTTTAATGAATTGTAATGATCAGGTGCTGAGTTCAATACCTTGTGGCTATTGTATTCTCTAAAAATACTACACTCACACTATATCAATATATAATAAATGTATGTAAATTCTAAAGATATAAATACACCTAAAATGTCAGTGTATAAAAAGGGACATGCATTACATAATATTTTTTTTAAATCATGAAATGAATTTTCAAAATTTCAAAATCAACTCACTGCCTCTTCAGAGCTAGTTAAGGGAGATGGAGGACGACCACCACCAGTCCCAGACGAAAGTCGGCGTCTCGTGACTTCTTTTTTTTTAGTTTCTGACATGAAACATTGCCATTTCTTTCGACAATCCTTGCCAGTTCTAACACTGGTTGCTTGCGAGACTGCATTGACACTAAAAATTAAAGAGAAATTGTTTAAATAATCTGGTCTAATTCTATATTTAAAATGTTTTTACTGTAGGTCATGGACACTGTAAATAAAATCATTTATTTTTAATAATGCCCCTTTTTTAAATGGAAAATACTTTTGTTTTATCGTGCAATGTATATTTTTGAAAACAATGTCATGATTTATTCCAAAAATGGATACAATAAGGGTAATTCTAATAAAAACATTGCAATATGTTAAAAATGTAGGTTTATCTAACGTGAAGTTAATTCTTACCTGTCAGCAACGCAGTCCCAGGCGGCGTTACGAATGGACTGGTTGTTGTTTCCTTTGAAACTACCAAGCAGCACATCCCTTCTCACGTCTACCCCTTTTACCAAAGCATCCAGCTCGTCCAAGTTCCAATTGCTTTTCCGTTTTTCGCTCATTTTTGTTCTATAATCGATAATCAATAAATGCGTCTGCTAGCGCGGACCCTAAAGAACGCACCGGAAGTTTACACGTAGTTACGCTGTTTTTTTGTACTTACCGTTGGAGAGTAGCTCGTAAGATCGATTCGCCACCAATCGCTCTTACGACAATTTGTTGAAACGCACTTAGGAGTGATCGTAAGACCGAAATTTAAGAACGTTTTACAATCGATCTTAAGATTTATGATGAAACGCACCCTATATCTCCGGAGCTTGCCGGAGATCGCTGAGAAGGTACGATTGGAGATTCATGTCTAAACGACGGAAGCCGCATATTCATACAATCGGTCAACGGGGTGCGCGTATGTAGTTATGCGTAAAAATGATCGTATTTTCAAACCTGTTTATGGAAATCAACAAACTTTTAAGTAGACAGTTATTGCATATGTTAAATTGTGGTAAATGACACCAAAATTAATTTCTTTTTATGTTACTGTATCAGTTTTCTCGATGGTGATCACGGCGTTAGTACATGTATTGTCCGAAAAATGTTGATGAACAACTTAATGTATACAAATTCCGTCACTAACACACAATCTTGTGTTACAAAATAAGCCAAACTATATCATAAACTTATTTCTAAGCAACGAAAAAGAAATAATACTCTAATGAGTGTTTTTTTAATCATTTTATGACTCAGGTCGGTGCTTAAAAAAACAAACTTGCTTCTGATTTGAATTAAAGAAAATTGCCTTGAAGTATCAACATTAGATATTTTTATGATTAGTTAATTTATTATATAATCAAATACAATATGTTAGATAGATTTCGCTATTTTTAACGTTTACCAACATAAAACAAGTTTATCTCAAAACGCTTTAAGCACACATTATCACCGGCTGACCGAAATACGATCTGTACAGAAAACGGGATTTCGAAATGTTCGGTTTTCAGTCATGTACTTACATACAGTTACTGAAGAACACAGAGAAAATACAAACAAAAACAAAACAAAAACAAAGGCGGTTAAAATATTGAAATTGAAATAAACCATATTAGGGATAAACCGTCTGTAGAACAGCATTCTTCTTGTTAAAAGTGTCTTTTACAAAATCAGCAAGACGATCAATCAGTGTTGTTTTTATCACTGTACTCTGCTAAATAAGCTATAATAGTATGTGAAGTTTACAGTCAAGATCTCTGGTACCTTTAAAGTTATTATTCAGACAAGCTTTCTTTGCACTTGGAGAGATCATTAAAATATAGACTCATCATTCCCATTCCCCATATTCTCAGTACAACAGCTTTTCAACTAAAAAAGTGAAATATCCATATCGGGTATTGCCATATCCAGAAGGCATAGCCTCCCCACACAGCCCAGAAAGTAGAGAGAAAAAGATAGCATGATGTGCAAAATGATCAATTTCAAAATAGACACCACAAACAATTAATGAAAATGAGAACCCGAGGGGTTACCGCAATGGAATGGTATATGGCAAAACAATTTGTCACTGGGGGTTTAAATCAGGTTCTTTCGTGCACCAACCTCACACTTGCCCCAACAGGTTCTCTTATGAACACACAAGTACAAGTTGTCTTGGTGAACTAACTCCAATCCACCCATAAACTAGAAAACACACATACACAAACACACGCACGCACGCACGCACGCACACACAACATAGAATTGACAAGCAAAAGGGTGGGTACTCAATGACCTTACCGAGACCAGAGCCCCTGAAGTCAAATCAGTAAGAACCCGATGACAGGGATAAAAGTAACAGATTGAGCTTCTAGATTCTTTTACAAGATTTCCCCATAAACCTTTATAAACTCTCAAACCCATGCCACCGTCGTGCAAACAAAGAGGTAAGAATGGCGATCAACTGTTGATGGGTCAATCATCCATCGACAGACTTCAATACTTAGTTACGCTCATGCCATTTTATGTAATAAAGGGATATAAATAAGGTGGGGCCGTCCAGGTTAATACTTTTTTGTTACTTAATTTCTCTCAATGAGTACATTTTAAGTTGCAGCTTAATACTACAATTTTGATTTTTACCCTTAAAAGTAAAATAATTTATAAAAACAATCGAGAGTCAGTGTTTTCCTCTTCTGCATTTACTTTCAATAAACTTTATCAATTAATAACGTAAAAACTATGCTTCTCAAAGACGCTTTGAGTCATGCTCCGAACACCCTTTCACAAAAAAGGAGATAATTAAAAATGGAACCATTCATAGTTATGGTCCTTGTCACTGCACGAAACGCTGTGCAAAGTTACATCTCGGTATCTTTGATATTATCCCGAGCACCGATGGAGATAAATGACTGCAGACGGACGGACGGAACGGACGGACTGACTGACTAACGGGCGGCACAAGCGACAATATCTTCCCATCTCTTAGAGAAGCATAAACGCCCTCCCATTGATCTGTCTAAGTGTTATAAACAGATGTTCATACGAAATTCTTACACATTCTTAACAAAATTTTAAGCAAATGTGTATCCACCTTTTTGGACATGTGAGGAATAAGTATGTTTTTCAATAGGGGTATGGGTTTTGAACTATTTTCACAAATGCGAGACATATTCGTACGTATTTGTCACACAAGTTGTGAGGAATTCGTACGAATTCTTCACACATGTGACATATTCGTATGTGTGAAAATTCCCGGTTCAATCTACGTTTAAGCTCGAAGTAGAAAAGTTAAAGTGTCATGCAAAAATACAGACATGTTGCTAAATACATAATTAAGATATTGTACATTAAAATCTGTTCATTTTTTTAAGAATAGTTGGTGAATGCTGGCCTAGGTCACTTTAACCTTAACATAATAAGCACATTTGTACATAGCAAAATATAAGGTTGACAAATTTATTGTACGCTTACTTTCATAACCATGCGATAACTCGCAATGACAGATTCACAGAAAAAAATCATGCCAGTTATTATTTTAATGAAAGTGTTCATACTTTTTATTAATCATTTAATATGCATGAATGTGAAGTGTTGGCTTCAAAATGGGTCATCATCATCATCATCATCATCATCATCATCATCATCATCATCATCATCATCATCATCATCATCATCATCATCACCATAATCATCATCATCATCATCACCATAATCATCATCATCATCATTATCACCATCATCGTCATCATTATCATCATCATCATCATCATCATCATCATCATCATCATCATCATCATATTTCGTCATCATCATCATCATCATCATCATCATCATCATCATCGTCATCATCATCATCATCATCATCATCATCATCATCATCACCATAATCATCATCATCATCACCATCGTCATCATTATCATCATCATCATCATCATCATCATCATCATCATCATCATCATCACCATGCGATAACTCGCAATGACAGATTCACATAGAAAAATCATGCCAGTTATTATTTTAATGAAAGTGTTCATACTTTTTATTAATCATTTAATCAAGTTCAAATTTCAACTTTAAAGTTATAGTCAATAAATTGTTTTGAAAGCGCGTCGTTTAATATATTTTTTTCCGCGAAATGGACAAAGTGTTGTACATGTATCCTTGACTTCACACATTCATGAGAGCACGTTCACTGTAGTGCCACTCTCGCATCTAATTATTTCGTAAACTATGCACCCTGTCTTCTGCTATCTTCTGCAATTCCTTAATGGCGATCTAAAATGAACACAAATAAAAATATGCATGAATTTGAAGTGTTGGCTTCAAAATAGGTCATCAACATCATCATCATCATCATCATCATCATCATCATCATCATCATATTTCGTCATCATCATCATCATCATCATCATCATCACCATCATCATCATCATCACCATCATATTTCGTCATCATCATCATCATCATCATCATCATCATCATCATCATCATCATCATCATCATCTTCCCTGATTTCCTTCTCCTAATTATTTTTGACATTCTTTCAAGGTGACACACATTCTCTGAGCATGAACGTCAACACAAACATACTCAGTCGTTTAACTGATACTTTAACAAGCATGAATTAACGTTAAAGCAGCAATAAATAATAATCTCTTCACCTTTTGACGTGCCCCCGTCCGTGGCAATGTCTCCATGATAAAATAGTGATCTGGCATCTCTTTTTCCATTATCTAAAAGTATGAAGAAGACAATGACTTGATTCGTGCTTCCGGGCGAGTTTCGTGTAAAACGATAAATTTTCCGAAATAAAATAACATTTTTACCTAGTAAGTTGTATTTATATTGCCATAATATCCAAAAAATGAATGACGTTTGTAGGGAGCATGGTCATCAATATCATGGTCATTACTAATATTATCATTAATATCGTTGTGCATGGCTTCTTCGCCATTCTTTCCATCGCCATTTCCGAAGTTTGCCCAATAGTTACATTTTCTTTGTTCGCAAAATAAACTTCCACAATCACAAAGGGTATAAAATATGAACTGTTGCATTAAAAGATCTTGTTTCTGAAATACAGTTTGCAACATTGATTTGTTTTAATGTGACGCGCGATGTTCGGATTTATTTACACAAGTGCTGTACGCTTATTGCCTTAACGCTTTCCGGTGGAGTACGATATTCATGCACAGATATGATATTTTGCGTTTAAATTGAAAATAATGTTAGATTCGTCTGAAAAAACAACAACATTTAAGCTAAGTACTTAAACTTAAAACATGCGACGAGAAACATATATTTCATATAGATATCCATAAACATGTCTGTTGTAACTATATTTTCGTTATGTACATGTATGCTTTAAATTTCGTCATGTACATGCATGTGCTAGCTTCATTTCGCCATGTACATGTCCGTTTAGCTACAATTTTGTCATGTACATGTCTGTTTTAACAATATTTTTGTCATGTACATGCATGTTTTAATATTTCGTCATTATCATACATGTTTTGACTTCATTTTCGTCATGTACATGTATGTTTTAACTACATTGCGTCATGCACGTGCCAGTTTTAACTATATTTTCGTCATGTAAACGTCTGTTTAATTTACATTTTGGTCATGTACATTGTATGTTTCTGTTTCAACTATATTTTTGTCCTGTACATGCATGTTTTAACTACATTTTCGTCATGTATATGTCTGCGTTTACTAAATATACACGATATTTAAGCAATCCCTGAAAATTCAGATAGGAACACACTTGTATTATAAAATACACGTTCATAATTATTTTATAATTGCGTATTATTAAATTGAATAAGGTAGAGCAGGAAACACGGTGTATGTATTTTGAATATACATGGTCCAATGTTTTTTTTACAAGTTACTCCTAATTTTAAATTTGTAAACTATAATTATACATGTTTTCAAAACATCGTTATTAATTTAATTATAGCCGCGCGTGCACAAATAATAAATCGATTTTAATGATAACGAAACACTAATCTGTTTCTTTACACTGTTTACGGTATATTCCATTTGAAACGGCTCCGGTCAAGCTACTCTGCTGATTACATTATTAAAAACTAAACACTGAATGATTTCCATGATGTGTACATTACCTTTGTTTGCAGAAGAATTCTAATTTCATCCTCAGATATCGTCATGTTTGGTTTTGGTCTGTAAAGAAAAACGTCATAATTAAAATAGTAGTAGCAGTAGCAATAATAATAATAATAATAATAATAATAATAATGAATAAAAATAAAAATAATAACAATAATAAAAATAGTAACATCAATTATAATAAAGGTGATAATAATAATTACAATAACAATAATAATAATAATAATAATAATAATAATAATAATAATAATAATAATAATTAATAAAAATAAAAATAAGAACAACGCACCGAAAGATTCGAACACAAAGAAAATATAACAAGAAATGAAACGTTCACATTCATTAAAACAATAGAGCTTTCGCTTTATAGGGACAATGAAGTAATTTTTTATTAGATGATATTAGTACTAAAATTGAATTATTGCGGGTATGTGTTTGCGCGAGTGTGTGCTGTTTCTCAGAAATGTAATTAGCCGGATCAGCAAAAAATAAAAAAAGTGTGTGTGTGTGGGGGGGGGGGGGGGGGGGGGGGTTGAGTGAGGTGGGCAGGGTGTTCCCACATTGCCAACTTTCTACAGGTTGGGCCCTGCCAAAGTGTCAAAGTGAGACCTTTTGTGTTTTGAAATGGCGATAATCCGTCCAGGGATAATGTAAACATTGCCTAAGGTTGTATAGAAGTATTTATAGTTGTGTTCCATACTTCTTGTTTAACTTCTACTTTAAAATTGATTTCATCATGCTAAAGTTGCAAACAATATTGCATCTTAAAATTTAATTTCAAGATTCTAATGTAGTAAGTCTGTAAAAAATCAGTCGTAATACACTACGATTGTTTTCACATTCTTTCCAAATCATAATCGCCATCTATTAAAGGCGAATAACCGAATTATATACATGTATTTTACCAATTTTAATATACATATTAAGGCATAGCGGAAACATTTATATGGCTGAGAAAATATTTATATTATCACCGTTAGGCTTGACTGCGTACAGATATGCTCAGGACAATAAATCGGAAGTTGGCAAAGTGGGGAAAAACAAAGCATAAAGTTGCCAAAGTAGGGACGGAACAAAATATTAAGTTGGCAAAGTGTGGATAGAACAAAATATAAAGTTGGCAAAGTGGGGTCAGAACAAGGTGTAATGTTGGCAAAGTACGGATAGAACAAAGTGTAATGTTGGCAAAGTTGGAACAAACCGGAAAGACATGCTGACAAAATACGCGTTTTGGATGCTTATACAGATTATATGCCAGCAACTTTCTAACTTTTGGTATTTTTCAAAGTCATTAGTTAGTTAATTAAAGTTAGTAAATTAAAGTTAGTATTTAGTTAGTAAATTAAAGACAGCGAAACTTACTCTATAAATAAACATAGGTCGGTTCCTATGTAGTCACTATGCACTCCAACCACCTGCAAAAATCGTAGTCATAAGGTTGAAAAAAAAAACAACCAACAACAACATATTAATTAAATCCGCGTAGCAATCGAATCTTTCTTTTATAAAAGAATAAATATATGATTTTTGTTTCAAAATAAACAAAACTTATCATGAACATGCTCGTTATTAAACTGTTGTGGAAGTTTTTTTTTTTTTTTTTTTTTTTTTTTTATCAAAATGACATCAACATTAAAGGCGGCCATTGAAAGTTTTACTTTATCAAATAAATGAAAGAAATATCTTACCTCTGTTAAAGGGGGTTTTGGATTTTAGTTTAAGAATTGTGGGACAGTACAATTAGTGAAATATATCGCTGGAAAAGGCAATTTTTCTGAATCTTTTAATAAGCACGTTAAGGACTTTGGCTTAGTTAAAAAAACATATGTGCTGCGTGACTCAGATAGGAAATGCATGCAATCACCTTATCCAGGTTATACTATTGAATAACTACTGGGTTAATCGGGGTTAACCTGTACTATACTTTACATGGTACTACCATTATACCATATGGTATGGGGTTAAGTTGTTAAGTAAAGCGGGCAAATAGGATCTCCCCTCATAGTGGGTTGTGGCACGAATACAATGAAATACGATTCTTTTTACTTTCGGTGGTTTCTTGACAAAATGCAATCTTTTCATGTTAAGTAAGTTAGTTTAATAGAAAATGGCTGCTGCTGCAATCCGCACATACCAGTACACAATTTTACGCATATAACGTAAACGCGTTATCTCATTGGTCAATACAAGAATCTGATGTACAGGTTAACCCCAATACCATATGGTAGGATGGTACTACCATACAATCGTACCTACTCGGCGACCTCCGACAAGCTTCGGATATATAGCCTCGTATGTAATTGTAGGAATACACCAGTTGGTGATTTGCCCCGGCGAATAACTTCTCATTGCATTATGTAAACAAAGATGGCATGCAGTACGCTTTAGATATGATGGAGATTCAACACTCCTTGAAAGAAGAGCAGATTGCTTCGTTGAAGAATTTTTTTAACTTAGTTGATACTGTATGTATATTACCAACACGATTCGGTAAAAGTGTAATATACCAGTTATTACCCTGCATGCACTCGGATCACGCTTCGGTGATGTCTATATCCGAAGCTTGCCGGAGATCGCCGAGTAGGTACGATTGCCATTTTGGAAGTAGTTCGTCAATATGGCGGCGACAGCATTATTTCCGAGGTGATTACGTAGAGGACGGAATTACCCGAGGAGTTCCGAGTGTACTACCATATTGAGCATATTGAGCGAGCAAACCCCGTTAAACCTTATTCTGATTGAATAGGATAACACCAGTTGTATCGGGTGCCTTATCACATAGATGTAAAAACATAAATAAACTGTCTTTCATAGGATGTTTACACTAGTTTATTTATTTGGTTGTTTGAGAAAGAGAAAAATACTGGTGCAAACTGTCGGATGTCAGCGTTGAGAATCCCATTGCATTCCTAAGATGAAGTAATTCTTAAGATGCAGTAGTTCTTAAAATGTTCATAATGTTTGTTAAAGATACCTTAGAACACATAACACTTGGATGCGTTTGAACTGCCTCTTCCAGAACACCTGGGTACACCATGATGTCGTGATGCTTAAAATGGAGCGCCTCGACCAGTCTGCCTTTATAAGTCACATGGCCCGTCTCGTCCATGACACCAAGGTCTCTAGAAATCATCATCATTCATCATTATCATCATCATCATCATCAAAAACAATAACAACAATAACAACAAAACAACAACAACATGACAAATTCATTATCCTTTCACAACCACAACCACATTCCCCATTATCCCTACCACGACCACTACCTCCACAATCACAATCACTTCTTCCACAACTTTTACCAGAACAATCACTTTCTCTTTCAGTACCTCGCCACAACCACTATTATCATCAGCACTACTATCTCTTCCAACAAAACCATCGTCACCAATACCACATTAACCACTACTACCAACATCACTTTTATCATGACCACTCCTACCATCACCAACTCCACCGCTGTGACCATAAACAACATCACCACTACTACTGCAACCGCATAACCACTACCAAAAGCATCACCATCTCCATCACTATCACAATCAACACCGCTACATCCACACATCGCCGCTACCTTCATTATCTCCACTACCACCATCATTAACACTACCACCCTCGTTACCACTATCACCAGAATCCACACTACCACCATCATCTCTATTACCAACATTATCACCACTACCACCAAAATACCAACTACAAGCATCATCACCATTATCACCATACTTACTACTACAACCAAAACCCACTACCACAAATCATTACCACTTCTACCACCATCACAATCATCACCCCCATTACCACTTCCACTACCATTTCTACAATCAGTATGACCACAACTACCATCACCACCTCCACCTGCATCACTACTAAAGCAAATATCACCACTACCTTCAAAATTATTTATTCCATAACCACTACTACCACCACTTTCACTCCCCAACAAAGGGGACCCCACTACCACTATCATTACCTCCGCAACAATTATCACTACAGTCATTAACAATCATAACCATCTCCACCTAAAGCAACATCACCATTAACATTACCATAATTATCACATTTTCCACCACTACTATCATCACTACCATTATCATAACCATCTTCTTCTATCTTTCAAGATAGTAATTATCGTCACCATCATCTCCACTTACATTACCATCGCCAATTTCACATTTATCACTACCAAAGTCATAATAACACCATCACCACCATTACCAATCATAAGACGATTACTACAACCATCATTGCCATTATTAGCACCAGTACCATCACCACCTCCGACAACATGACCTATACCCTTCCGTCTATATATACCACAACTACACCACCATTACCATTACCCATCCCCGTCTATATATACCACAACTACACCACCATTACCATTACCCACCCCTGTCCATATATACCACAACTACACCACCATTACCATTACCCATCCCGTCTATATATACCACAACTACACCACCATTACCATTACCCACCCCTGTCCATATATACCACAACTACACCATCATTACCATTACCAACCCCTGCCCATATATACCACAACTACACCATCATTACCATTACCCACCCCTGTCCATATATACCACAACTACACCATTATTACCACGACCTTCACATCCATATATACCACAACTACACCATCATTACCACGACCTTCACATCCATATATACCACAACTACACCACCATTACCACGACCTTCACATCCATATATACCACAACTACACCACCATTACCACGACCTTCACATCCATATATACCACAACTACACCATCATTACCACGACCTTCACATCCATATATACCACAACTACACCACCATTACCACGAGCCTCTCGTCCATATATACCACAACTACACCACCATTACCACGAGCCTCTCGACCATATATACCACAACTACACCATTATTACCACGATTTTCACATCCATATATACCACAACTACACCATTATTACCACGACCTTCACATCTATATATACCACATCTACACCACCATTACCACAAGCCTCTCGTTCATATGTACAACAACTACACCATTATTACCACGACCTTCACATCCATATATACCACAACTACACCATTATTACCACGACCTTCACATCCATATATACCACAACTACAATATTATTACCACGACCTTCACATCCATATATACCACAACTACAATATTATTACCACGATCTTCACATCCATATATACCACAACTACACTATTATTACCACGACCTTCACATCCATATATACCACAACTACACTATTATTACCACGATCTTCACATCCATATATACCACAACTACACTATTATTACCACGATCTTCACATCCATATATACCACAACTACAATATTATTACCACGACCTTCACATCCATATATACCACAACTACACTATTATTACCACGATCTTCACATCCATATATACCACAACTACAATATTATTACCACGACCTTCACATCCATATATACCACAACTACACTATTATTACCACGATCTTCACATCCATATATACCACAACTACACCACCATTACCACGACCTTCACATCCATATATACCACAACTACACCATTATTACCACGACCTTCACATCCATATATACCACAACTACACCACCATTACCACGACTTTCACATCCATATATACCACAACTACACCACCATTACCACGACCTTCACATCCATATATACCACAACTACACCACCATTACCACGACCTTCACATCCATATATACTACAACTACACCACCATTACCGCGACCTTCACATCCATATATACCACAACTACACCACCATTACCACGACCTTCACATCCATATATACCACAACTACACCACCATTACCACGACCTTCACATCCATATATACCACAACTACACCATCATTACCACGACCTTCACATCCATATATACCACAACTACACCACCATTACCACGACCTTCACATCCATATGTACCACAACTACACCATCATTACCACGACCTTCACATCCATATATACCACAACTACACCACCATTACCACGACCTTCACATCCATATATACCACAACTACACCACCATTAGCACGACCTTCACATCCATATATACCACAACTACACCACCATTACCACGACCTTCACATCCATATATACCACAACTACACCATCATTACCACGACCTTCACATCCATATATACCACAACTACACCACCATTACCACGACCTTCACATCCATATGTACCACAACTACACCATCATTACCACGACCTTCACATCCATATATACCACAACTACACCATCATTACCACGACCTTCACATCCATATATACCACAACTACACCATCATTACCACGACCTTCACATCCATATATACCACAACTACACCACCATTAGCACGACCTTCACATCCATATATACCACAACTACACCACCATTACCACGACCTTCACATCCATATATACCACAACTACACCACCATTACCACGACCTTCACATCCATATATACAACAACTACACCACCATTACCACGACCTTCACATCCATATATACCACAACTACACCACCATTACCACGACCTTCACATCCATATATACCACAACTACACCATCATTACCACGACCTTCACATCCATATATACCACAACTACACCATCATTACCAGGACCTTCACATCCATATATACCACAACTACACCACCATTACCACGACCTTCACATCCATATATACCACAACTACACCATCATTACCACGACCTTCACATCCATATATACCACAACTACACCATCATTACCACGACCTTCACATCCATATATACCACAACTACACCACCATTAGCACGACCTTCACATCCATATATACCACAACTACACCACCATTACCACGACCTTCACATCAATATGTATCCACAACTACACCATCATTACCACGACCTTCACATCCATATATACCACAACTACACCATCATTACCACGACCTTCACATCCATATGTACCACAACTACACCATCATTACCACGACCTTCACATCCATATATACCACAACTACACCATCATTACCACGACCTTCACATCCATATATACCACAACTACACCACCATTACCATGAGCCTCTTGTCCATATGTACCACAACTACACCATTATTACCACGACCTTCACATCCATATATACCACAACTACACCACCATTACCATGAGCCTCTTGTCCATATGTACCACAACTACACCATTATTACCACGACCTTCACATCCATATATACCACAACTACACCATTATTACCACGACCTTCACATCCATATATACCACAACTACACCATCATTACCACGACCTTCACATCCATATATACCACAACTACACCACCATTACCACGACCTTCACATCCATATATACCACAACTACACCATTATTACCACGACCTTCACATCCACATATACCACAACTACACCATTATTACCACGACCTTCACATCCATATATACCACAACTACACCACCATTACCACGACCTTCACATCCATATATACCACAACTACACCACTATTACCACGACCTTCACATCTATATATACCATAACTACACCACCATTACCACGAGCCTCTCGTTCATATATACCACAACTACACCATTATTACCATGACTTTCACATCCATATATACCACAACTACACCACCATTACCATGGCTTTCACAGCCATATATACCACAACTACACCATTATTACCACGACCTTCACATCCATATATACTACAACTACACCACCATTACCACGAGCCTCTCGTCCATATATACCACAACTACACCACCATTACCACGACCTTCACATCCATATATACCACAACTACACTATTATTACCACGACCTTCACATCCATATATACCACAACTACACCACCATTACCACGACCTTCACATCCATATATACCACAACTACACTATTATTACCACGATCTTCACATCCATATATACCACAACTACACCACCATTACCACGACCTTCACATCCATATATACCACAACTACACCATTATTACCACGACCTTCACATCCATATATACCACAACTACACCACCATTACCACGACCTTCACATCCATATATACCACAACTACACCACCATTACCACGACCTTCACATCCATATATACCATAACTACACCACCATTACCACGACTTTTACATCCATATATACCACAACTACACCATCATTACCACGACTTTTACATCCATATATACCACAACTACACTATTATTACCACGATCTTCACATCCATATATACCACAACTACACCACCATTACCACGACCTTCACATCCATATATACCACAACTACACCATCATTACCACGACTTTTACATCCATATATACCACAACTACACTATTATTACCACGATCTTCGCATCCATATATACCACAACTACACCACCATTACCACGACCTTCACATCCATATATACCACAACTACACCACCATTACCACGACCTTCACATCCATATATACCACAACTACACCATTATTACCACGACCTTTACATCCATATATACCACAACTACACCACCATTACCACGACCTTCACATCCATATATACAACAACTACACCGCCATTACCATGAGTCTCTCGTCCATATATACCACAACTACAATATTATTACCACTACTTTCACATCCATATATACAACAACGACACCACCATTACCACCTTACACCACAGTCACTGCTGCCACTACTTCCACACAGAACCACCTGTATAACCCTTATCATTCTACCTAACGAATCATCCTTCCTCTCCTTCACTTCTAACCGGCCACAATAGCTCAGGTGGTAGAGCTTCGGCTTGCGGATCGGGAGGTCGCGGGTTCAAACCCCGACCGGGTCTAACCTAAGACTTTAAAGTTGGTAGAAGTGCCTTCCCTCCTAACGCTCGGGGGCTAAGGAGGAAGCATTTCGCCTGACTCGTCGGTGTCAGTATAATGGTTTAGTCTCTGGGCACCTCATAAGTTCCTCTGTGCTAAAATGAAAGAAAAGTCGCTTCATAGTATAGGCAAAAATGCCGGCAAATCCCACCCCAATCCATTTCCCCTTCCCATATCCATCTTTCAATAACCAATCCCATGACTTACCCATAATGGTACCACCCAGCCATATTGTTATGTTTGACGGCGGCCGTCAGTTCCGGATCATTCACATATTCCCTCAATACGGTCCATCCTCGGATACATATCTCCCCAACACTTCCCACGGGAGCTATCACACCATCACTGTCAACTATCTTAACCTACAGGAATACAGATAGTCATGTTTCAATTTTATTAGCTTTAATTATTGCTTAATCGTTTGGAAATTACAATTTACCAATATTCTTTACTTCATTGCAAACTAAATCTAGCAGTATGGTGTTATGCGTTCACTAAGTTGATAGATTATTTTCTTGTTTATTTATATTACAACTTTATAATTTTATAATATAACTACAATATATCTATGTAAAATATATGTTTGGACGCATAAGAATAAAAGTACGGTATGAGTGTAAAATAAATCAACGGTAACGTGAAAATACCTAGTTAGCTGTAATTTTAGACAGAACGTGAAATCAAAGTGAAGTAAACTCTTATATGTACTTTATTTTGAATTTTTCTAGGAGATCTTTTCCATTTATTTTGCGGAGCCCCCGCCCCCACACAAACTGACACATATATTGGTTTTATCGATGTTCCGCTATTATTGTTGGATGAAGAAAATCCAAAAATAGCTGGACAGAAACAGCGGTAATCTACACGCTAGCTCACAGACCTCCATCTAAAAGATCTCAACAGAACCACCGATGCCCTGCAAGCCACTTGGCAAACTCATCCAAACATGGTTCTGCAAAGGCCCTATCGAAAATATCTTCACCGCACGCCAGCTTGTAGGCCCTATCGAAAATATCTTCACCGCACGCCAGCTTGTAGGCCCTATCGAAAATATCTTCACCGCACGCCAGCTTGTAGGCCCTATCGAAAATATCGAAACCGCATGCCAGCTTGTAGGCCCTATCGAAAATATCGAAACCGCACGCCAGCTTGTAGGCCCTATCGAAAATATCTTCTCCGCACGCCAGCTTGTAGGCCCTATCGAAAATATCGAAACCGCATGCCAGCTTGTAGGCCCTATCGAAAATATCGAAACCGCACGCCAGCTTGTAGGCCCTATCGAAAATATCTTCTCCGCAAGCCAGCTTGTAGGCCCTATCGAAAATATCGAAACGCATGCCAGCTTGTAGGCCCTATCGAAAATATCGAAACCGCACGCCAGCTTGTAGGCCCTATCGAAAATATCTTCTCCGCACGCCAGCTTGTAGGCCCTATCGAAAATATCGAAACCGCATGCCAGCTTGTAGGCCCTATCGAAAATATCGAAACCGCATGCCAGCTTGTAGGCCCTATCGAAAATATCTTCACCGCACGCCAGCTTGTAGGCCCTATCGAAAATATCGAAACCGCATGCCAGCTTGTAGGCCCTATCGAAAATATCTTCACCGCATGCCAGCTTGTTGGCCCTATCGAAAATATCTTCACCGCAAGCCAGCTTGTAGGCCCTATCGAAAATATCTTCACCGCGCACGCCAGCTTGTAGGCCCATATCGAAAATATCTTCACCGAACGCCAGCTTGTAGGCCCTATCGAAAATATCTTCACCGCACGCCAGCTTGTAGGCCCTATCGAAAATATCTTCACCGCACGCCAGCTTGTAGGCCCTATCGAAAATATCTTCACCGCACGCCAGCTTGTAGGCCCTATCGAAAATATCAAAACCGCACGCCAGCTTGTAGGCCCTATCGAAAATATCTTCACCGCACGCCAGCTTGTAGGCCCTATCGAAAATATCGAAACCGCATGCCAGCTGGAAGAACCCATTCAAAGATATCTGGACAGAAACTTTGTTTAACTGCAATCCAGCTAGAAGACTTCATAGCATAATGTTATTGCTTCCGGCCCAATAAGAATTCAAAGCAACGCGGCAGTAAGTTAAGGCATTATATACGTTGGTGCTTTAAAGGTGGTATCAGACAGTTCGCCTATATACAATGCAATTAACAAAACCACAACCCTTTTTTGAGGAATTTTTGGCATATTTTCTACCCAAACTTATGCTTAAGTCTAAATAAAGACGATTTTCAACACTACAGCTATTGTTCGTCAGTACAAATTACGAAAATGTCGCTCTAAATGTTCATTCTTTCCAAATCTACAAATACATTTGTTAAGAATAGGCATCGACGACAGAGCGGAATACCTAGATGACGATGTGGGATTGGGATTAGCCGACATTTTTGCCGATACTGCGCAGCGACATTTCTATCATTATAGCACAGGGGCACTTATGAGGTGCCCAGGGAATGAACCCGGCCGGTCCATTATACTGACACCGACGAGTCAGGCGTAATGCTGTCCCCTTAGCGTTAGGAGGGAAGCCACTACTACCAACTTTAAAGTCTTTGGTTTGACCCGGCCGGGGTTCGAACCCACGACCTCCCGATCCGCAAGCCGACGCTCTACCATCTGAGCTATTGCGGCCGGTGGATGACGATGTAAAGTGATCGTAAGGGTGAATGATCCCGCGGCTTTCTGAGGTTAAAATTAGCTAACTGTGCAGCGTGGCTCAGATAGGAAATACGTGTTTGTAATGATAATTCGGGTGTATTGCTTTAGTTTTTCACATAGATGTAGGAAATCAATTAACACCATGACATATCTTTTGAGGTAACATTTTGTTTATGGTTGTTTGAGAACATAAAAGATCTAATATAAACTGTCGGATACCACCTTGAGGTCTTATTGGAACTATACCTCGCAGTGGGGAAAAGGGTATCCAATGGCATGCAGCCGTTGTTCGTAAGTTGAGTAAAGGGCAGAAGTGGCCAGGCCAGCTGGAGCCTCAGTACTGCCGAACAAGGTCTGGAAATACACGATTTTGTTTAAAGGTACAGCTGAAATCAGTTGTATCATTTCTTTCGACAATATCATTTCTCCCTAGAAGTTACAATACCTGTACAGATCATTTTTTGGGGATGACACCGTTTGCCTTTTACAGACAAATCGTCTCTAATTTCTTGTTTCCCTTTACCAAAATAATTTGACGTCGATATGATAAGCATTATTATGTCTTTGCGGTGATTTAAAATACAAAGAAAACAAAGAAAAAATATCATCAACATCTGATTGCACTATTAAGCTTACAAGAAATTACAGTACTTACTTTTAGCCCCACTCTTTTAGTTTGACATCTAAAATAAAACCCGTCTATAGAGTCATATATCTTGGCTTACACAGTATGGATTGACAAACAAACAACAACAAACAAACAATAACAAAACCAAACTAAGCAACAACAACAACAAAACAACAACAAAAACTAACAACAACAAAATCAAAGATAAAACCTATCCAACTTACAACCATGTCCGGAAACTTGTTCAGTAGACGGATTTTGTTTTCTGTGGACACTGCCTGGCTAAGCAGATTACCTGACAAGAGAAAACATCTTTAATGGCAGTGTCCGACAGAACCAAACATGTTTTTTTCTCTTAAACAACTGAATACGATACACATGTAGGTACCTAAAATGAAAGGATTTTAATTTTGTCCTAAATCTGCATGAAAACCGAAGCTTACCGCATGAATCGCTGTCCCAAACAAGCAAATTCCTTGATGTGCTTACACAATATAGTTAGGTATTATTAACATAAAGCGCTTGTTTCAATCACGAGACAACTTAACATCGCACGTGTAAACAAACGGCTGATGGTGCCGACGTAGACATCTATATTTAGCACTAATCCTCATCGAATATTGCTTATAAATGTTTAGAAATAATGAACATTTATAGCGACTTTTTAGCAAAAGTACTGTCTTTTCACTGAGATACTGTTAAAAATCGTGTTTACTTAGACTAAAAGATGTGTTAAGGCAGAAACTATGTCTACATTCCCACAAACAGGGGAAAGGTAATTGGCATATATTTGATACAGGCAAATTTTGGGAAAAAACCTCTAAAGTCATAATAACTCGTGCTGTCACATTGATCTTCTCAATAACTATTTTTTTAACTACTTTTGCTAAAATTTTACAAAGTAAACTTATATGCCGATAAATAAAGACAGTTTATGTAATTTCCATTGAAAGGGGAAGAAAAAAGTTATTTTTATAAAACATTATATCAATGTATATATAACAAAAATCGAATATCAATAAATGTAGTCAACTCGTAAGTAATTTGTTTTTATATAATGTAATTAATAAAAATACCTCCTTTCAAACATGATGTGTCGAAGCTTTCAAAATTTGGACTTTCAATGGCATGTATAAACTCGAACGGCAGCCCTCCGTGCCAAGTTATCCTAGGGCAGAAAAAGCAGACATGTTATGCAAAAAAGTATCTAATCAAAGAGAGTTTTACGGTAAATATGACACGTATGAAATAAGTACATACGTGAGATTTCACCCTGATATATTGTCTTTTGAAGAAATGTGTTGAAAATAATAAAAAAAAATTACTCACTTGTTTAATAAAAGTGTTCTAAGTGTATGCAAAAAAGACTTCGTATGCGGCTCAGCAAAAACAAACAAACAACAAAAACAAAATAAAAATCAATAATTACAAAACAAAACAATAGCAATTGGGAAATACCTAAACAACAGTAGCAGAGTTTAGCATTTTAAGGCTATGGACCTCCGATTTTAAACCTCGGATGTTTAGCGTAAAGAGTTTTCTCGTTCAGACACAGAGTCTTCAATGCTTTCTTACATTTTAAATATTGGATACATTGGTGACATTTTAAATATTGTTGGATACATTGGTGACATTTTTAATGTTGGATACATTGGTGACATTTTAAATATTGTTGGATACATTGGTGACATTTTTAATGTTGGATACATTGGTGACATTTTAAATATTGGATACATTGGTGAAATTTTGAATGTTAGATACATTGGTGACATGTTAAATATTGGATACATTGAGGACATTTTAAATGTTGGATACATTGGTGACATTTTTAATGTTGGATACATTGGTGACATTTTAAATATTGGATACATTGGTGAAATTTTGAATGTTAGATACATTGGTGACATGTTAAATGTTGGATACATTGAGGACATTTTAAATGTTGGATACATTGGTGACATTTTAAATGTTGGATACAATGGGTACATTTTAAATGTTGGATACATTGGTGACATTTTAAATGTTGGATACATTGAGGACATTTTAAATGGGGACATTTTATATAATGGATACATTAGGGACATTTTAATTGCTGGATAGCTGTCCTGCGATTTCGGTCATCATAGAGAGAAATATATATTATAAATTTGGTATCTGTCAGTATCATCTACATTTTACAATATATTACCCTGTCATGCGGTGTATTTTCTGCATGATACATCATTGTAGGTAAAAACATTATCAACACGACCTCACTTATGAAGAGTAAAATCGTAAAATAAATCACTTAGATGCTCACGTCTTTAGATCTTTATAGATCTATAAATAAGTAAGAGGGGTTTTCCCCCCTAAAATATATATCGACGTCAGGTCAAATTACCCGGATGATGATATAACGTGATCGCAAAAATAAGTGGCATTTTTATTAGTTCTAAAATACCCAACTGTGCCGCGTGGCTCAGATGGGAAACTTTTTAATGACACGAGGTGTGGTGTGCTTAAATTATCACATATATGTACAAGAAAAGTCGTTGATGCGAAGCATCAAAGGCGACGCAAAAGGTTGGAGATGTAAAGAGATTAAAGTAATATGGGAACAAGTAACAAAGACACTTGAACCGTTATGGCTTTTTTTAAAAAAGTTTTTTCAGTATACTATAATTTTTCGAAAAAAAAAAAAGCATGTATAACTTATATTCCTGAGACCATAGAATGGTTTAAAACAAAAAAAGCAAATCCCGACACCATTTAATAGGTTTTCTAAGATGTTACTAATGTAGAAAAAATGCAAAATTATTATAATTAACTATAAAACTAAAGTGTACTAGCAGAAAATGCACATGTGCAGCAGCCTCACATTACACAAGTAAGTATTGTTCGAATAGTATTTTTCTCGAACATAGTATGTTTTTAGTATCTTATTGTTTATTTTTAAAGTTATTTTGAAAGTTACAGATGCACAAAAATAAATATAAAAAAACAACAACAACATAAATAAAATAGAACACCGTTTACTGAATTAGGACCCGTATCGATCAGGTTTAGAAAGTCCGCAAAACAAACTTTCCCCATGTGCACATTTCAGTGAGCATTCCATAATATAGGCGTCGCGCTCCAGTGCGTCGCCAAGGATATCAATAAACAGCATTTCGCAGCATCTGTTCAGATAACACTAATTTATTTAGTTGTTTGATGGAAAAATGATCCAAACTGTAGGCTACCACTTTTAATAGGGAGCTCCTCGAGTAAAAGCTTGACATCTTCATCACATGTAAGTTTGCGGCCAAGCATTTAGATCTGTCGACAGTGTTCTCAACTGACGTTTATCTGGCCCTAATTGCAGAAACATTTCTCAGTTGAGATTTTGCTCAGGCTCGAACTTTTCCTCCACGAATACTTCTTACTGACACATGCTGTTACAATTCCAGTATGTTATACTCCATCAGTCAGGCAAGGTTAAGGTATTGCTATATAACATTAAAGTGTTAGAGGCCCGGGGTCACGATAAAATAAGGTTGTATGTGCTGACCCTTAAATAAACAGTTATCAGTCAAAGTCTTAAAGATATTACAGGAGTACACAATAAACAGTCCAAACTTGAGCTTTAGCAAAATCTCAACCGAGAAGTAATGCTGCAAGTGAGGCCTGAACCCCTCCTTTATCTATGATAACTTAACGCCCCTATTGTCACATAAGAACCAACCACATGGCCCGTATATTAATACATGTATTTAATTTGTTTTTGCCTCGAAAGTCTCTAAGTGCATTGCTTATGATAGACGCATGACATATTTCACTGCATGCACAGTTCGGAGATATACTCCGTTGTTAAAGATAAAAACGGCTTAAACAGTCGGAAAGCGTCTCGAAGCTTTCCATTCTCCCAACCTAAACAAAACATAATCTGTTGAAGAAACGCATTTTATTCTATTATATATTGCTGCGCAACAAAGTTCTGCGTGTTTTTAACAGAAATGCACAAAAACAAATTGAACCAAATGTGGCTTACAGGGACGCTATTCTAATGATTCCGAAATTACATTAATTAAAACCCTTCGTTATGTATGAAAAATTTGATTTTCGCAAAACTTACACCTATTGAGAACGTGTAAGACGGCAAAATGTAACATTGTTTTATAAACCAGAATGAGTTAAAGACCTATAGCATTAGGTTCAACAACAATTTAAAAGTAAAATTAACTTTTCAGTAAGATTTTTTCTCGTATTAGGTATGTAAGAAAATACCTACCCACTAGGGCGACAACTTATACATTTATATAATTTCCACAATATTTGAGTCGCTGTTCACACTCTTACAATAATAGTCAGAGACATGTATTTCTTTCACCGCAAACCTGTGGGAGTTGTTTTTTTTTTAATTTTGTGGGCATCCAAGCTTACTCTATTTATCATTAATTACAACTCGGCGATCTTATTATGAACATGCTTGCACCGCTGCAACGTTTCAAAAAATACTGAAAGTAAAAATCATATACCTTTCTTCCTCTACAAACTTGAGGAAGTTGTCTGCTGTGAGCGGCTCCATAGTCACATTAGTCGGGGCCAAGACCGTCGTCATCTTATCTCTCCAGGAGGCCACTGTCCGTGCAATGGTGACAATAACACCCATGTCATCATGTATTGGGTTCAATGCAGAATTGACCACGGGACCCTGAAGAATAAGACAGGAACCAATTATAAAACCAAGGTGAGTTTCCTTAGGTACATTAAGCAAATCTTTAAATAGCGATAGCAAATATTTTTGTGAAACATATCCTAGATAAGTAAACACAAAACGAGTCAACTTTAAATAGGCTTACATAAATGTCTGCAACGATTTGGCCAAGAGATATACGATGGACGATCAGCAATGACCTTTACATGGGCTGTAGTTCCGTTAAAAAATTTAATAATGTTGTCTCTTTTACTGATTTAATTTCTATGTTCCTACGAGTATATAAAAGGAATGTTACTGCAATAATGTTTCTTTTATTACATACCTAAGAGAACGAACGACACGACAATCCAAGTAACAACGTTTGATAACATCAACATGTCAATGCTTAACACAAAATGGTTCCAAAATTATCAAAGGCATATCAATCATTTGCATATTGTCACGTGACACACAATTGTGTGATAACACATTTCTATATGGCTGGGTCAGCATAATTAGTCATTACCGTCGCTTTCGATCACGCAAATATGCCTCTTGCTTTTTTAATTTGAAACATTACATAAAATTCATAGTGATTGAACAGTTGGCAGGAGTTGCGTTGGGAAATAAGCAAATATCAGCCTGTTGCTAGTGTTGAAAGTGTCATTTTTCAGTAGAGCGGGAATATTGGATAGAGTACACGAATTTAAGGAAAATGAACTGAAAATGAATTGAGTTGATGAGGTTAGAACGTTATTTACTACATTGTTTGTTAAGCTAGGATTGTCTGAGAAAGTGTAAAGAGTGAAACCTTAGCATGGTTTTTGATGCGTTGTACGTTTTGTGGCCCGTTTACTGCTGGATAATGTTTGAGGCATTTCCGCTTTGAGGAAAACTGGTGCAGGTCGTTTTCCTTGCACTATGGTTAGATTCACAAAATAAATAGTTTTTATCATTAATTTAAATATTATCGTTTGTTATCTTAAATCGACTTCGTATAATCATTTTCTTTGTTTTCTTTGTATTTTTTAAAAGTTACTTACACTAGAACTGCTATCAATAGACACTGCGAGATTCTGTTCCTAAAACATGTACTCATTACCACTTCTTATGCAACCTTAGAAATTCTTTAGTAGTTTGGCATGTGATAGGAAAAAAACATTAGATACTGTGGCCAGTAAAGCGATATAGATAACCATATTAGACGGATACATATAGACCTGTTTCCAGCAAACCAGAAGAAGGTATCCTTTTAATAAATGTATGTACTCTCATACATGTATACATGTATAGATAGTTTTCATGTGATGTCATAGGCACTGATAAGGCAGTTTAAGGCAGCCATCTTTGAAGGCAGAAGCTAATGCAGGCCGAAATATGGAAATACGAGCTGTATTAAACTCACCACTGTATTTATATTTTTCAGTCTATCTTCCTGAATTTAATATAAAAATTTTCAGCTTTTATGAAGTATTTTAAATATCAAAACTATATTTTGATAGTTTAAAAGGTAAACAAAATTTAACAAAAAAGTTACACTGTTCATTTTGTTAAAAGAGGTTAAAAGAGGAGTCAATAGTTTTATTTATTTCTGTGTATTAATTCTTTGTGCATTTATCAATTTTGAAAATATTGATTTCTAAAAATTTGAATTTCACGATTTTTCCAACGGTGTATAGCTTTTAATGTTTGGACAACAAAAGATTAAATTACAAGAAAATAAAATTTACGCTTCTATACAATTCATCTGAAAATGCCTTGAAGTTGCCATCAAAGATGGCTGCCAAGATAAAGGATCTTCACCGATGTGGAAACTATCTATAGGTAACTGCTCTTACGGCAACACTTTCTCAAAAAGTCATCACAGGCATATGCGTGCCTATGGAAAATTTGAGTCTACGCACTATTCTTAGGAAGGTATCCGGGGGCATGCCCCTACACACACCCCGGAATTATTTTTTTCCATAGAACGCCGTAGATGCATTCTGGGGGACACCCTCTCTCTGTCTCAGTACAAAGAGCGGGAAGAGACAGAAATAAGTCAAGTTGGACTGCAGAAGAATTTGTAGAATTTGGAAAAAGGCTAAAATTACACGGATTTAAATAATAAAGAATTACCTAGTGGTGTCTAACCCGGGTAAGAGGACGATTTCTTATTCGCTTTTTGAACGTTTTTTTTTTCAATTTTTGGAAGCAACTGTACGCACGTCCGTAGGTGCGTAAGCCCAGGCACGCCTCTGATAGGTTAGATTTCACTTTTTTTTTTATCAAATCTCTAATCACAAACTACCAGGTTAACATTCAACCAACATATACCTGTCGTTTGGTTCGGATAGCTTGCCACATTATTAATAGTGAAAAATACAGAATGTCACATAGAAGAAAACTGGATAAAAGACAGTGTGTATCTGAAGCAGTTCATTTATGAATTAACCGGCCAGATTTTTACACATACTTTTTTCTATCACTCCTAGCCTTATAACGTATATTTGGCATACAAACATATCTGGCAGACACAATTCCATTGTTTCTCCCGCTAACATTCTCATTTAAAATCTGACGCCATCAACAGTTTCAGTACTTTAAATTTTAGCGAGGGTCTTCTTAATTAAAATTATATTTGGCTTCGAAAAGGACCTTTTTTCTGGCGTCAAATACATTGTGTTAGCCTATATGATCTCTTTAGCGCGAGTGTTTTAAATGCTCAAAAACGAGTAAAATATAACGTTTATTCGTCTTTCTAGCCGAATATATATATATATATATATATATATATATATATATATATATATATATATATATATATATATATATATATATATATATATATATATATATATACTAAAACCTAATTTTCTTTTTCGTCGCCATAGTCGATCATAGCCAATACCTTCATCGGGCATATCCGTTAAACAGGCCGAAAGTAAAAAGGTATCGTCGGTGTTTTGTTCATAACATACATGTAAATGACAAAGTATAATTTAGTTTAAAACATTTTGAAAAGGAGTGTGTTTGCTTGTTTCCTGGTTTACGCCCCTTTTTCAATCGTCAGAGACGTATTAGGCAGACACTTTGATACATAAACAATGCCGGTTTCACGTGCTCACCCAAACTCACTATTAGAACCAACTCACTATTAAGACTTGAGTCGGAATGGAAGGTGGTCTTCATAGAGGGATTTTACTGTATTTTATTGTATGTCATGTATCTACTCAAGACTGTGATAAAATAGCTCAAAATTAGAAGCTCACCTCTGCATATGGATTGACCCGCCTGCAACAAAACACCCCAAGATTGACGAGCGTGTGGTGGCTTAAGCATGGCATTTTGGGTTTTCCGGTGGACCCCTGTAGCAAAATATTTTCAGACATTTCTTTATGCCATAGAAAACATGAAAAGTGGTACCCGAAAATTGGATGATTTTATCTTAAAAAATAAAATAGTCAATTAAAACGATCTCGCGAAATGTTGTTTATTGATGTCCTACATTTCAATCTCTAAGTCTAAGTCTGCTATTCCGATCACAAAAAAACCCTATCTTGTACCATGATTAAAAATACACGAGTTTGACGAACGAGATTTGAATGAAATCAAAATAGTTTCATGTTTTTAACATCATAGCATTATGGTTTTGTTCTAACGATAAAGTCTATGTAATGTTGACATTTTGGTAAAAAATGTTCTCGATTTATTTCATATAATAACTTTTACCCACCACAACAGCCTTACCAAAGGCAGCTATGGTTACATGTACTGAAGCACAGCGAAACGTAACCGATGCGAGGTGTGTAACTGTGTTAAAAATGAAGTATGACATCCAACTCGCCATGGCAAACATGAACTTTTATCTGCGCCACGCTGCACAGTTTGTAAAAATTAATCTTAGAAAAAAAAAACATGTGGCCATTTACATCCTATTATATCATAATCCCGGCCCTTACTTGGATACAATGTATCTATTGTAGCAGATATTCACATCGTGCTTATTTATACTTTTTTAAAGTATAACATATAGAGTTGTTTTTACAATTTGTACTGTCTTACAAGCTAGGCAGCGTCCGGTTTTGTCTAACTTTAGTAACTTTAGACTAAAGAGTGGGTAACTTTAGGCAGGAATTATGACAACATGGATTATGCCTTAAACAATACTAAATATTGCCACGTGTATTTATTATAGGCCAATAGACGGAAACCATATTTAATGTATAATATGATAATATCTTAAACTGACTTACAGAAAGTCAGCCAAAATATAACCAACATACCGCCAATAAAATATGTACATCAACTACGACGACAACAAAACAATAACGTTAACACCAACTTACAATGTACGTGATCCATACAATAAGAGGGGTGCACTTGGCGTGGTGGTAGAGCCGCCGAGTTGTGACTTCTCTGACTGCTTAGCCTCTCACCGCGTGGGTTCGAGTCCTGTTCGTGGCGAATGACTTAATGTGAAAAGGTCTTCCAGCTGACTTGCGGTGCGCCGGTGGTTCTACCCAGACACGTGTCTGGGTTCTTCCTCCACCAAAAAGCTGGACGTTGCTATAATGATCATAATTGGTCGCTGCAATGTATGTCAAAAAAAAACAACCCCACACCATACGATAGTTTAAATACCTGCTACACAAACGTTTTGTTTGACTTCTTATCCAACAACGAAGCATTAACGCCAACTCTAATTGAGTGTGGGCTCCAGGTACAGGAGGCTTCCGGTCAGATGTTATAACTTTTTGTAGATGTAGTATGGCGTATTTGCTTTTACTCAAGAAAAAAAAAAACAATATTGTCCCAAAGCTAGTAGGTCTGGTGTCAGGATAATATTACTGGGTAAAGTACCAGGTCATGAAAGCTGACATATAATTTTGTTCAAGAGGACACAGCCTCTGGATACCTAAAATATTAATTTCGGTACAATAAAACACCCAACGCCTATAATCGGACTGACGGACGGACTAAGAACAAAACAAACAAACAAAATAACAAACAAACAAACAAACAAACAAAGCTAAACATGGCTTACACTGGATATAAGCATAGCTGCCAAATCATCGGGGCCGACACGTGACTTGGTGTGAGAGAGTTCCGTGTCACTTATCTGGTCTCCGAGAGTGATAAAACATCCATAGTCTACACTACCACTGAAACATGCAGTGGCACACATAGAATCCTAGAACAAACATAATCTGTAAAACAATGGCACGATTCCAATGGCTTTTTCATGGATGCTTCCCAAACTGGCATTTAAGTCTCTTTATAATAAAATTCAATGCAATTAAAGTTGCTGCAAAGCACATGATGAACATTTGTGTGACATTATACAACAGAACGTGTGCTTTGTTATGCAAAAAACAGCTCCCGCCGGAACTATATTCCTCGCTCCTTAACACAAACGGATATAGCTCGCGGACAGTCACACGGAGGCTGGAAGAGAGACAGGGTATATTTTAAGTAATTGTTAAGATTGTAAATATATAATAGATTTGATGTGTTGCTCTTGAGTCAGAGAACGTCTGGTCCAATACAACAATCTATGAAAGGGCGGGCTGCCCGTGACGGCGTGGTAGAGCAGCCAACTTACACGAAGATCTGAATACTCAATTGCTCACCAATTGGGTTCGAGTACCTATCGGGCAGAAAAGACTTAAAGTCGCAAGGTCTTCCAGTGCTTGTGATTCAACCTATTTATTTGTTGCGTGTCTTCCATCACTAAAAAAGAGTGAAGTTACTTTTATGACCATCATTGTGTCGCTGAGATTTATTTCAACAACAAAAACAAAATCGACGTGGTGAGGGGGCTGGGGGAGGGTTGGGGGGTTGGGGTATGTATGCATCCCCCCACCAACCAGGTAAAAGGTAGAGTTGTGAAAACACATACATGTAAGCTTAAACAATAAAAGCGTTTAAAGTAAATTTTGTCTGTTGACTGCTTAGGGCGAAGTAGGGTCCCTGGGTATATATATATATATATAGTATTTAGTGCAATAAAGTTGAATGGATTTCCCCCCCACACACACACACACACACGCACCACCAATTTCTTTTTGATCCGCCCCTGTACGGAACCAATTAAATATCTCGTATGTATTGGCCATAATATCACATTTGTATTATCATGTAAATTTTTGCTTTCTTCCAAGATTAAAGGAATATTTGAATTTAGCATTTACCGGTTATCCACTTGATAACTCCAGCCAGAATATTGTCCTTAGAAAGATTTGTTGTTATAACAGAATTTGCACATTTGACGTTTCCTCTGAAGTATAATCGCTATTTGTTGAAAAATAAGCAATCTAGCTTTTTTTTATTTGTGTACTAAAATGAAACGGCTTAGCAACACCCAATCATTATTTCTTTGATGATCGAATTTGTCAAACGTAGCCTAAACAAGTAAGTCAAGGACAGATACTCACATTCTTTTGTACAATCAAAACTGTCAATTGGTCGATTTGTCACAACTTTGTTAAGTTAAATAAAAGGGGACTTTTTGTAAGCATGTTACCAAATAAGAACCAAAAATGTGCCAATGTGAATATGATTGTTGATTCAATAGACTAACTATAACTGTCATGTAAATAAATGATTTAAATTGGAAGAACGATGTAAGTGCAACATAATTTAATTCATTCATAAATCAGATAATGAGTTCGTTATTGATTTCAGTAACTTATCAGTCCTGTTTGATAATAGAAATTGTTTGCAATGTATTGACATACAAAAGGTGGTATCCAACAGTTTGCCTACATTTTATATATGAAACAATACCTGTAAATAAGAACGATTGGAATTCCTGCTAAAAATAGACATTGACGTCACAGCGGATGACGTGAATGAACTAAAACAAAGCGGTCACATGGTTTTATATAGACAGGAAATACATGTTTGTTTTGACGATTGTGGCGTTATGGTTCACTTTTCCGACAGGGGCAGGACCCTAATAAACAGCATTTCACGAGATCTGTTCAGATAACAATTATTTACTAAGATGTTTAATGAAAATGTTTTTGTCCAAACTTTCGGATACCACATTCAACTTCAATACACCGTACACAAATTTCTTTTACAGCGTCGTACAATATTTTTTTTTTCAGCTATCCTTACCCTTTCGTCAGCTTTTTGTTCCCAACAGCGACTACTGTCTGTCGTTTGGTTAGCTCACTAAAAGTATAGAACATACATGAACCTCTGCATCTTAAGAAACCTGGACTTATGTCAGATTAATATAAATCCACTCCTTTTGACAGAACCGATTGCAATAGCTCAGGTGGTAGAGCCTCGGCTTGCGGATCGGGAGGTCGTGGGTTCGAACCCCGGCCGGGTCAAACCAAAGACTTTAAAGTTGGTAGTAGTGGCTTCCCTCCTTACGCTCGGGGCTAAGGGGACAGCATTACGCCTGACTCGTTGGTGTCAGTATAATGGACCGGCCGGGTTCAGTCCCTGGGCACCTCATAAGTGCCCCTGTGCTATAATGATAGAAATGTCGCTGCGCAGTATCGGCAAAATGCCGGCTCATCCAATTCTTTTGACAGGTTAGTCATTGTTTAACAAGGGGGGAGAAATAGTGATTTCCGCATGTTCGAAATGAAAGTAATATATCAGTTATCTCCCTTGTTGGTAGGTATTTGCATACACTGTACAAAGAACAATTCTTAATTTAAGATATTTTCTGTTAAACTGTGATGCTCAAACATGTAATTAAATATTATTATATCATTTAACAAGCTAAGATTAATGTGCATGTGGCAGTCAGAAGCATTAGTTAACAGTTAATTTTTTCTTAATATCACTTACCCTTTGAATTTAAAGCGTTTTTTGGCCGAGTGCTGTTCATGCGTGAGCCAATATAAAGTGATATTTCCTTAAGAATGTTTTCATGTGAGCACCGAGAACACAATACTGACGATAGTGTTCTTTTTACAAGCACTACTGCTACAACAACAAGACGTCTAGTAAAAGAAATCTACAGGTTGTCTATGTGCCTGGTAATAAAAAAAATAACAGAAAAGAACAAAAAGTGTATTCTTTTCGTGGTTATCTGTTGAGGGAAAATGTGAAAACATACTTTGAGGAAATGAACGCTGGCGAATTGGATCGACGTCTTGGACAAATTATATGTTGAAATGAGAAGCGCGGATGGCTCGTTGTGTAAAACAACAACAACAGCAGCAACAACAACAACAACATAACCACAGCATAATTTAATAGGGTATGTGATATAACAAATTAAGACGTTTTGGTCAATAAATAATTTTGCGGACCTGGCTATTGTGATATTGACCGCGTCCTCGGTCAGTATCACATTACCCGGGTCCTTAAAACTATATATTGACCTCAACACAAGTCGTTATTGGTAATACAGTCCACTCGCATTTTCTCGACTACTTTTAAGTCGATTTTCCGTTATCTCGACCAGGTTTGTTAAGTCCCAATTTTGTTCGTTCTTTATCTATAATAAAAATAAATGTTTATGTCGATCTTTTTATTTCGACAAATTCATTATGTCGACTAGAAAATCTAAGTCCCAAGCTACTAGATTGCTATTTAAGTTTATTTAGTCACAGTTTATCTCGACTCGCGAAATTATCAGTGGCGACCGCGAGAGGTGTGAATAACATCACCCGCCGATCATCACTCGTAGCTAATTGGTGTCGCAAACTGATACAAAAAAAAGTGAAAAAACGAGTTTAATGTCATTTGTTTTAAAATTAACGATTTGAAGAAAAGAACCAAGGAATAATCCCTTTTCTGAATAGTTGAGGTAAACAATAGACATACCCAAATAACACAGCTACTTTTATCTCGACAATCTGATATCTCGACTTAATTTGAAAAGTCCTGACGATATCGAAATAACGAGAGTCGACTGTATAGTTAACATGAGGCCATAACATTTTATTCTACAGTATTTACATGTATAATCATACCCATAAGGGAGATACATTACTATAACATTAATAGCTGGAAAATGCGTTCCTTTATATATATAATCGTACTTGCATTATTAAATTTAACGAATTGTAAATACAACTTCATATGTTAAAATATAACACAAAGTTTAAAGTTTTAAACTCATCAAATTAATGGACTTAATATATATGGACTTAACTAAATACGCTGTAACATTCTGACATGCTGTTTCTTCGACACCAATTATAGCCCTCTTAGAGTCCCGACACCCACCTGTCTGAATCCTTCAACAGCCTCTCTATTACCTGGTCGGTTTCCAGGTCCGCCAGGCCACATCCAAGGAACCAGACAGCAGGTTTAAGCTGAAAATTGTTTCATTTTGATTGAAATGTCACATTTGTTTGTTGATTGTGTTGCTTTTATAAATGTGCTGATTTTTTGTTTCAGTTAAATTATATAATTACCCATTTTTTGTATTAATATTATAGTTATTAACTTTGTTTTTGTTTTAACTAATACCAATTAATGCCTGCCCCCACTAGCATTCCTTATTACAGTGGATGCTTAATTGAAACAGACAATGGTAGATTAAACATCTTGACATACAGACAATGTATATCCGTTAATCTTGGAATTGGGTTATTAATAAATATTAAAGAGAACTTAATAATGCATACAGCGAACACACATGTATAACTACTAAGATCATGTATGTATATTTTGAATGCAGATAGGAAAACTGATAAAACATTAAATCGTTCTTTGAACAGTTCATTGTGAAACATACGAGCCATCATCTGAGCATCTTATTGTAACTTTTACATTTTTTGTAACCTACAGATATTTTTCTTCTATATACTTCTTTATATATCAACGTAAAGCATGTTGCATACTTTTGTCAATTAACGGCACGATCATTTTTATATAGTATAATAATATTTAAAACGGAAATACTGAAGATAGAGATAGAGCACTTATTTGTTGAAAGATAATACAAAAACGGACTTACCGCAATGTTCTGGGAGAGTACCTCATCAAACGGATATTCTATCTCGGGCTGCAATAGAGGTTCGAAGAAAATACTATAATGTTGTAACTTGTGTTGGTTTTATGCCAAGTTAAGCAGTAATCACATTGTTATTGTTATTGATGTTATTGAAATACTTCGCAGCGACCAATTATGACCATTATAGCAACATCCAGCTATTTTGGCGGAGGGACACCCCAGACACATGTCTGGGTAGAACCACCAGCGCACCGCAGGTCTGCTGGAAGACCCTCCCACATTAAATCCTTCGACCTGAACGGGACTCGAACCCACGCGGTGAGACTAAACAGTCAGCGGAGTTACAAGTCGGCGACTCTACCATGACGCCACGGGCGCCCACACATTGTTAATATGAAGGAGTCCAGACATATGTCTCTAGTATTAAAAGCCTTTACAAATACATATAAGTAACCTTTTGAAAAAAAGAAGTTTCGATACATACGAATACGATATAATGGATTAACTAATAAAGAATATATTAAGGTTTATTAATGTCAAAGTGAATTTAATTAAAATCATGTTAAAATATAAATGAACCAAATATTTGTCCTTTTGCTTCCTTTTTACAAAACACACACACACATATATATATAGTATTAAAGCTTTCGTCGTAGTAAAATATATTTTTCGGGCTCGAATCCCAGTAAGAGCTTCGTGTTGGTTTATTAATTCACGAACAGCACGTGTTTGTATATACATATATGTGTGCCTGCATTTAGCAGCTTAAAATGTCAACGGATTTTTTCCGGTGCCTTAGCATTTGCACTCGTTCTGTCATTTTTAAATAATAAAACCACAATTAACTTAATAAAAATATGTTTAAAACAACAACAACAACAACAACAACAACAACAAAATGTCCGCTTCCATTTTATATAGAAACGTCTTAATAGACTCAATCCTATACGTAGTGACAGAAAAGGTAGCATATTATAAATGGAATGTTTTTTTTCTTGTATGCACGTTTGCACTTACTGCACAAGGTAGAAGGCCGATTTGTGTGAGGGCGAAGTAGATGACGACAAATTCTATATCTGGTACACCGAGAATGATCACTCGCTCCCCTTTCTTCAGTCCGGCTTGAATCAGGCTCTTAGAGAGACGATCCGCCTTGGAAAAACACGATGTAACAAAGTTGATAAGATATTATAAATAATGAAGACCGTTTGCTAAATACCTTTAGTTCTGATATCACAAACGTGTCTTTAAGACACGGCGTAATGATTTAAATTCAATATGACATATCATCGTACTTTCCACAAATGACATTATTTAAATGACAGGGTTCAAAGTGTATTACCAGCATAGTGGTACCATCCCCAAAGCACCAGTTCCTATTTTAAGTGAAATTACATTTGTTTAATAAAGACCAGCCAAAGGAAACGATAACCTTGAACTTAATAGTTGCCTTTTATTTAACCTGTATCACGGAACACTAATTTATAGTTTTCTATACGTACACGCATTTTGTCATTTTTTTCACAAATCAATCCAAACGTGGCTGCAAATTTTCCAATAAACTTAGCTCAAACGCATTTTGCCATAATTTATTACACTCGTAAATGGAAATGGAACGTGTTGCAAAGTTATTTGATTTGATCGTTTACATGTAACCTTTATGAAGCGATTATGCAAAACAATGTAATGTATCGTCAAATTCTAAATACTGTTCCATGATAATGGTTTCGTTAAAATCTTTCGGTCATTTGTAAAGAGGGCACCGATATGTTTATACACCGGTTGAATACGAGTTAAACTGTACAGCATACTGTAACAGGCACTGATATGCTTAAACACCGGTTAAATACGTGTTTAATTGTACACCATTCTGTAACAGGCACCGATATGCTTATACACCGGTTGAATACGAGTTTAACTGTACACCATTCTGTAACAGGCACCAATATGCTTATACACCGGTTGAATATGAGTTAAACTGTACAACATACTGTAACAGGCACCGATATGCTTATACACCGGTTGAATACGTGTTTAATTGTACACCATTCTGTAACAGGCACCGATATGCTTATACACCGGTTGAATACGAGTTTAACTGTACAACATACTGTAACAGGCACCGATATGCGTATACACCGGTTGAATACGTGTTTAATTGTACACCATTCTGTAACAGGCACCGATATGCTTATACACCGGTTGAATACGAGTTTAACTGTACACCACACTGTAACACAATCGGAACACCTCGGATAATTCACGAATCATCTCTCGGATGTATGTAGGTAGTCGGATCACCTCGGCCATTTCCCTAAATGGGACTTCTTTGAGACCAATCGGAACTCGGGTGATTCCGTCCTCGGGACAATCATGGGATGATTCGTTAATTACCGATTGCGATTGAGACAGACGTCAAAACAAAGATGGCAGCTCGGGTGACAGCTCACTACAGTACGATGCCAGTAAAACTTAAATTTGTGGCGGCTTCAAATTTAAATCATCCGATTTTAATTTACCCAGCGCAGCAGGTACGCAGCTGTCAAACGATGGCAGTGTTTATGTTTTGTGCGAACTACTTAGGCATATTCTCCTTCCGACTTCCGGCGATCAAAGCGATCGTGATTTCATTAAGTATTATTGCACCAGATACATCCGAGGGATGATTGTCCCGAGGACGGAATTACCAGAGGAGTTCCGATTGACTGTAACAGGCATCAATATGCTTATACACCGGTTGGTTAAACTAATTGAAACTACCATACACATTTTACTGTACGTAATACTGATCTAAACAGGATCGGATCCTGAAAACTTTGTTTGAAGGTGGGTATGAATCAAGCTTCATTCATCTTTATCTTTAAATACTAGACATATATACACAATAAGGGGCCCGTACTTGGACCTACGTAGTCAAGACACAAGATTTATCTCCCCCACCCATCGGATCCTTCCCTTGATTTAAATACACACTACCACGACCGAGTTATACATGTATCAATTTATAGGTTATCATCATTTCAAGTTTCTGTAATGTAACAGATAACACTCTGGACTCAGCGGTTTGAGAAGATTTAAGAGTCTTAAAAGTATTCGCTGTGCCTCAAAGGTGGTAATCGACAGGTTGCCTATATCAAATACATCATACAGCTTGTCTATATCAAATACGTGTTACAGTATCTTTTTCCAGTTTGGAGAATTTGCGACGACCTTTTTGCATTAACTAGAACTTTAGTCTACGTAAGAACGTTGTTGAACACTTCCTCAATTGTACGGCAGTATAATTCGTGAAAAAAAAACGCTATATACGTGTTTATTCTATTCACATCTATAAAACAAACAGCACGATGATTATTTCTGCTGAAAACAGATATCACCGTTGTTACGACCGGTGTCGCTATTTAAGATTTATTTATAAAATGGCACGTTTACTAAACGACGAAATGGTGTAACAGAAAGAACAAGCCAACAACAAACTAGTACAATATTTTATTTTAATAAACAATGGCGTAACAAAATATATCAGACAAAATTTGAGATTGCAAAATAAGCGTTAGCTAACAGTTTGTCCCTTTAGGAGGTGTCCCTTTAATAGTCTAATTAATATTCCAACGTCGAATAATCCTAAAGAGTTTTCGGTAGAATGTCCTCGTAGATACGCACAGTTGAAAAAATTAAAAAAGTAAAACAATACACGAATGTAATTAATATAATTCCAAATCCAACACTTTAATATTATTAGCACTATAGAAAATAAAAATTCCACGTAAGTTCCAAAACAGAAAGGTTTAATATAGAAGCTGCAAGTATTTCCAAACTATATGTCCAAACTTTATGTCCAAACTCAAACTTAAATCGGCTAACAAGCCCTTATATAGACCCAAAGAATTTCTACAACGCAGAAGTCTCCAGAACATTCATGAAACCCAGTTAAAAATAAACAAATGAATTTTCTAGCATAATCCTTTTCTTTTAAGCTGTTACGAGAATGCTACGTCATGCGAAATACGTCATGCGAATTACGTCATTAATACTACAACGATAAACAACCCCTTAACAGGACTAGCGTTACCTTGAACCGTCATAACACCGTCAGAGCAAATAACCCGAAGATGAGATCTCAAAAGTACGTGGTCACGTGATTTTCTTCGTTTAGCAAACTGTTCCGCTCCGATATGAAATGCAGATGAGTAATGACGAACAGGGTGTTTATATTCACTTTTCACATGATGTCGGGCATCAATAAAAGCGTCAAAAACAACTTTCCATGAAATCTTTCCAGGCAACAATAATGTATTTGATTGTTTGAGAAACGAAAGTTAGTCCAAACCTTCGGTTAACACCTTCAATTATTTAATTTTATAATAAAACGAAATGCTAATTAAAGACATCTCTATGAAAGTCGGGTAACATATGCTAACTTTCTTTCTTAATTACGTACGCTATGTGATTCAATCACAATTTGTAAATTCAAAAATACATGTTGCCGGACTAGTTACGTTTCCTTGTTCTTTTTAAATAAGTTCGAAGTCAATCTTTGTCATGAGTATTTTAATCATGGTGATCAACGTTGACAAACAATCTGCCGAAATAAAATTCCTGTTAGATCCAAATCTACATCTATCGTTAATTGAAAATTTGAAATGACAGGCCGATAATTGGTCAGTGGCTAAAAATTATCCAATCAAAACGTTTCAAAGGGTTATGACCTTAAGAACGACAATAAATGCATAACTTAAATTAAATCCAGACTGAGTAATCTTTCTATCTATCTACAATATTTTTTGTGTATATTAGCTGTGTTTATAACAACAATTTGTAGCTAAAACAATTAAATACTTTACAACTTATCAATAAACTAAATTCACTGCTTGCTGCGGCTCTATACCAGGTTATGTACGAGAATATTCGTATCAACTACGGTCCGTCTGTGGTTCCTCAGGTGTCATTAGCTTACAGCATCTCAGTCTAAAGATACCACATGCTTTCGGAAACAAATGATCCAATCGGAAATTAGATTCAGATCACAAGGGTGTTGTGTTGACGAAATAAATAAGTGGTGTTAATTATGAACTAAGTGTATCTTGGTCGCGTCCTGTTGCGCTTATAAGCATTTATGTCAGACCTAATTCTATTAACAATGTATATTAAAAGTTTGTATGTTTAATAAAATCGTTTCTATAATCGGATGTAAGTGACTATGTTAGTTTAACCCCAATATATAATTTACGTTATAATAAGTGTTTTCATTGCAGCCGATGACTTGCCTGCTTTCAAATGCGCTTGTACATTTAATTGACCATGTACAATTTTTGATGCTTTTCTTACGCATACGGGGTCCAACTTGCACAAACCGGCCGCAATAGCTCAGGTGGTAGAGCGTCAGCTTGCGGATCGGGAGGTCGTGGGTTCGAACCCCGGCCGGGTCTAACCAAAGACTTTAAAGTTGGTAGTAGTGGCTTCCCTCCTAACGCTCGGGGGCTAAGGGGACAGCATTACGCCTGACTCGTTGGTGTCAGTATAATGGACCGGCCGGGTTCAGTCCCTGGGCACCTCATAAGTGCCCCTGTGCTATAATGATAGAAATGTCGCTGCGCAGTACCGGCAAAAATGCCGGCTAATCCCAATCCCAATCCCAATCCAACTTGCACCTCGCAAACAACACTTTTTTGGCGCTTTGATTACGAAACAGAGGCCGGATACCGACGAGCACTTGCGAATTACATTGAAGGTTTAACAACTTACATGCAGTAACTATTTATGAAATAGTATCACTTATAATCTTACCTAACAAAACCTTACACTGGGCCGATACTTGACTTCTTAACAGTAGACGACCGATTTATCAGACGCAACAAAGGCAAAGGTTGTGACTGAAAGTTATTCGGTATGCTATAATACAATCGCCACGTCAGCCGCACCCCCCCCCCCCCTTCACGACTTATATATGGGTACGAAACTGTTCGTTAGGGTTTCTAGAAACAGAATCTGAAATGTACTGGAAAAACCCCCACTAATTTGGACTATAAAACAACAAACAAACACCAAGAAAAAAAACAACAAACAAAACAACAACAATAGCAACACGTAAACCCTCTTTTTTCTTTCTATATTTGAATTATGCAGCCTTTTTCTATAAAACATGTAAAAATGAAAAAAAAAATATGAAAGGAAAAGAAATGTAGTAAGTGTCTTTAACACAGACAGAAAACGCTTATTCATTTACCTCGTTAAAAGATTTCTCATAACAATGAGAGACAATTGTGATGCCATCTCCGACGTGTAGGGTGTACAAGTCATCAAAATGGTCGACACTGGAAGTAACAGTTCTGTACAATCTCACACAGCAACAACAACATCAACAACAA
>CM017558.1:3110773-3160773 GCA_007844125.1 Sinonovacula constricta | reverse complement strand
ATTTCATCTTGTCACAAGTTAGATATTATCGTAATATTATAAACGTATAGTTATTAGTTTAAATTTCATCTTCACTGTGTAAATTGTCGGTTGACCAATTGAGGTACATAAAATCTGATCGTTAAATTCTCTGCAAAATGTTACCATAATGTGCCAAAGAACATTACAGTTTGTTATTTGGTTGTTTTTTATTAACAATTATGTGAACAAAATTAATAAACTCGGGGCCGTCGTTCTTGAATATTTTAACGCCATTTCCTCTCTAAAACATGTCTATTTTTTTGTAATTTGGGGGCTTTAGACTGACATAACTTTAGTTGTAATTGACGTTAAATGACAATTAAAACGATTTTGAGATTTATCTAACGTGTTACTTCTAATTATATCAATACACACACACACACGCACGCACGCACACACGCACGCACCCACCCACACCCAAACACGCACTCACTCTCTCACACACACACACACGCACGCACACACGCTACACACATGCACAAACGCACACGAAAACACACACACGCACGTACGCACACATGCACGTACACGTACACACACACGCACACGCAAACACACACACACACGCACGCACACACGTACACACACACGTACACATACACGCACACACACACACACACGCACGCACACACACACGCACGCACACACACACGCACACACGCACACGTACACACACACGCACGCACACACGCACACACGCACACGTACACACACACGCGCACACGCAAACACACGCACACACACAATGAAATAACAATAAAATAGAAAATAAAATAAATAATAAAAATAAAATAATAACTATAGTCTGGAGATGCTACATGAACAAAACAGCAATATTTACTAACCTTAACTCTATGTCTTTATGGTTTTTCCTCTCCATCAGACGATTTATGTCGGTGTAGTTGGGTCAACGCTTATATGGTTAAGAATGAAGTATACATGAAACATCCCGTTTATGTAATATTGAATCCGTACACCACCTATCCGCTTTAAATGAATCTGGCAAGAAGTATTAAAGGTGGATATCCGAAAGTTTGCATATATATATTAAGTATATATATATTCAACATTGTATCCCCTTTTATGGGAAATTTTTCTTAAGCTTGGACTGTAGTCTAAAAACGTAAAAACGATTTTAAACACTGCCAAATTTTTAGGTTGTTTAATTCATGAAATAAATCGCTATTTTATTCATTCCGTGAAATCTATGAAGTGCAAGATGAGGGGATTTGGGGTAAATATAGATATAGTCGTCAAAGCGAAATACCCGGATGATGAAATAAAAAGTGATCTCAAAAGTACGCGGTCACGTGATTTTATGCGTGTGTTTGAAAATAGCTTATTGTGCAGTTTGGCTCAGATAACGTATTCATGTTTGTAATGACGAGTGGTGTGTTATGATTTAGTTTTCACAAAGTATTTGGCACAATGAACAGCATTCGCGACGTATTTTTTTTTAAAATTTCTTTGTTGTTGTCTGAGAAACAAACTTTGTCCAATCCAAACTGTTTGATACTACCTTTAAATATACCAAAGTATAAGTACAGGGATATCTTACTACTGCGCATCAATTTGGTGGATAGCTTGCTCACCGTATCTGACCCTAGCGATAATCAAGAATTTTTTATGCAGCTGGTATTTGTGTTCTAGATCTAAAGATATCCGTAAAATGCGCTCAATATTAGTAAAAAGTGATAGCGTCTATTCCTTTTAGGTCGTTGGCCTTGACAGTCGAGGCGCCCAGGCCAGGGATGAATCCAGCTTGGGACAGGTACTTATTCAAAATGACTTAAAATGAGTCTGAATGACATTATTTTGACAATTAAAGACTTTTTAAATATATACATATATATATATATATATATATATATATATATATATATATATATACATATATATACATATATATATATATATATATATATATATATATATATATATATATATATATATATATATATATATATATATATATATATATATATATATATATATATATATATATATATGTATACATCCCCCACCAACCAAGTTAAAGAGTAGAGATGTGGAAACACAAATAATGTAAGCTTACAAATACTAAGCTTTATAGTAAATATTGTCTGTTGACTGCTTAGGTCCAAGTTAGGTCCCCTTACTGTGTGTTTATATACTGAAGGAATTTTTTTTAGCAAGTTCAGAGAGGATTAAGCACCCCAGTCGGTCCATATTGCCGACTGACCGTTCCAAGGCGGTAACTGTCGGGTTTGCTCTTTTCCTTAAATGAATCATCACAAATTTGTTCTAACTTTTCGCTTTGCTTGCATGTGAAATACCTTTGTTCTGTGCCTTTTCGGAGTTTGGTATGTGTTGCAATACTCATAGGACTTTGTCATATATTCTTATCCTTGGGAATTTTGTGACCCGCGGATGATTGTCCATTTTGCTGTGCACATACTGCACGGGATTTTCGTGAAAGTTACGTTTCACGCTTACATAATGGTGTAGTTTAACAAAAGGTGGAAATCATGTTGTCAATGGATGGGCACAATTGGTCAACACGGAACCGTTTAGTCACATTGTTTTATAAACGAAAACCAAAGTCGTAAAAAAACACGTAAGAGTGGTAGAGGCTCCAGTGTGAAACTCGCCTGCCTCATCAGCCCCATATAAAGCGGGCTGGAGTCCCGCTCAGGGTTTTTATGTCACAAAGTATTTCTTTTCCTAAGGCGCACCGGTGTAATTCTTTCAAGTGAGACCCCACCTCAATCTCTTGAAAAAAATCCCCCTGAAGTTTGAAAAAAATGTATATACATGTATTTTGGTACGGCTTGCTGAAGACGTTTAGGATTCTGTCGTTTATCCGGGAAATATACAAAAAATCCCAAAGAGGATAATATGAGAATGCGGGGATGGGTTTGGCGTCTCATTTGTGTTATTTGAAAACGTTTTGACGTACATAGGGTCATTTGACACATTCGTCTTTCATTTCCTGTGAACATTTAAACCAATCTTTAAGTTCCAAAAGAAGAAATGTTAATCGTGAGAGTATATTTTAGGGTGGCTCTTAAAATGGTGATTTTTCAAAAATCAATATATTTAAAAGTCTTACCCCTCAAATGTGTTCCATTTGATGAGAAAACACTTTGTGGAAAGTTTAAACAATATATTTTAATATTTAGAGGTAGATCAATGACCTTGAAATTCAGAAAAATAGTAAACAAATCAACAAAATGTCTGTATTTGATATATATGATTTATTTTCAACTGTACATCACTTTTTGTTCAAACATTTTGCAATAGTTTAGTCTAAAAGTTTTCACCAAAAGTTTTAGGGCACATTGGTGTTTGTTTCCTGCTATCCGGATATAATCTTCGGTGTTCCTCAAAGACTTGCAGTAGGAACTGCAGTTGAGTTTCATTTTTGGTTAACAGTCAACTATACTCCCAAATCAGAGCAACATAACGCTTAGCTTGATCATATACAACTCTTAGAGACTCCAGTGCTTCTTTTGCTTGTTCGTAATCGTCTCTATCATGGCACACATCTGGATCAATATTGAGAAAGACATGCGGAATATCCATCATTTGAATCAGTTTCATGGATTTTGGTGTAACAAAGTGCTGTTGGTTGTTGCCTGGGAGTGATTTAAGATCAACTGATACTTTCTTGGCATGGTCATGTTGTTCATCTTGGTCACCGTCCATCTTTAACGCCTCAATTATACTTCGTTTTGTTGCGGAGCTGACATCAAAATTAAAAAAAAAACACCAGGCCGACAAGTTCTGGAGACAGGTACCATAAGTGGTTGGATAATTTCCGTGCTGTTGCCTTCGAGATGTTTTCATGAATTGATTTGTACTCAAGAAGTGACTTCAATAATTGTGAGTCATTAAAAGGTGCACATACTGCCTAAGAACCACGCTTTCAAGTAGACACGAACTACAAACACACACACGTCACGCAATCCTCGTTCTTCTGCAGGGGTAAGCTTGAACTGTGCCTTTACTTCCGGATTTTGAGACTGTATATAACCTTGGACATCCAATGTGCATGGTGCATTGCACCTGGTGACAGGAATGACACTCCACGTGCAGGAGCTGAACCAAGAAATACGATCACAAGTTTCGGGAATTCTTTATAGTCGTCCCTTGGCAGCTTCTGTTCAAGATACGTGCTAGCATAATGTATGGTGCTTTGTCGTATGTCTTCCACAAGACTTGCCACATCAGAATTTGAATTGCCTGGTCCATACTTCTTTGTGTTAACAGATGTCCGGTGTTCCTGGAAGCGTTTAAAAAGAGGAACTTCCGACGAAGATGAGCTCCCCATGCACACTTGGAACACTGCTCCTATGATGAGTTCCATAATGTGATGCCTACAAGCCAGCGACAAAAGCTCTTTCCCAAGCTTTTGTTCTAGAAGAACACAGGCACCAGCAAGTCTACCGGTGTTGGAGCTAGCGGTGTCGAAACACATGACTTGAACCCTGTTGCCAATTTCCCAGTCTTCAATTGCCTCAAATACAGCAGCAGCCTGGGCTGCACTAGTCCCAGATTCAAGCTAAGCAATTGTCAGTAGTTGTGAAACATTTTTTTCCTGTCACTAACACTGAGTGGCGGTCAACCTTATCCTTTCCAGTCAAATCTTTTTATAAGCTTTCCATCACAGTGAACTACAAGAGGAACATAACTCTGAATTTTGTCTTCTTTATTTCTGCAGTTCTCTTTTGTCGAAGTTTCTGTTTCTTCTTATTGTGGATCTGTTAATAGCAAGTTCATACCATTTTGGCCCAAGCTTTTTGCTGTTTCGGAAATGACCATTGTAGCCTTTTTTCATCCAATTTGTCATAGTATTCTGCTGAGCTGGTATCTGTTGTATCAGAACTTGAAGAAATAAGCTCAGCTGTTGAACAACTTGCTTGCTGACTATCTTCCATTTTGCATCTTCTTGTCGGCATTCCTATTTTTCTTTCTTTGTGTTGTCCTTTTCTCCTTATCAGCTAGCGCTTGATCTACTCAGACCACTGATACTCTTCTTCCTTTTTCACGCTGGGCTAGCAAAATATCCTCATCTTCTTGTAATACTGATGAACTGGTAAGAGCGTTGGCATGAGCACCATCAAAAAGATCATCAAGCTTGGAAACAAAGTCTGCCTCTTTTGCAAGTTGAATTGGTAAATCGGTTCGACCTTCGTTTTCTTTAAATGTTTCCACTCTTCAAACATTTCTCAAGCTTAGTTTGACAGTTCTGGTGATCCTTTATTGGAAGTCAATCTTTTATCCAAAACTTTGCTCTTTGGGTAATAGTAACTGTTGATGATTGTCTAATTGTTTGTTAGACGCGTAGATGGTAGCTTGCGGCCCGTTAAAACGGTTACTGGTTCTCCAAGAAGATTCAACTAAGTTTTGTATCTTGTTGCCTTTGCCATTGTTTATATCTGAAAGTTATGTACATTACAGATAAAAGTTCTTCATTCTGAATATTTTATTGACACTTAATTGTGTGTATTATTATTATTATTATTATTATTATTATTATTATTATTAAATAATTTTTATCAAAATATTGTTATCTGAAACTTTCAATATACTATTTTGTTCAACATTCAAGTTAACTTGCCAAAACTTGTCAAAAGAAGGTTGTTTACAAGACATTTAGAAGTAAAATTACATTATACTTGCTTGGTAAGCATCAGCTTAGAATCCACATTCCTTTCCTGATCATTAACAAAGCATCATTGTGCCATAATTTTAAATCATTTTTAATTTGTTCACACTGATAAATGTTTCTATACTTAAAGCTTATTAAAGATAACTCATGTATAGTCTTTGCTTTCAGTGCTCTGTTGCTATTCTATTATGAGTCACCACTGGAACTGGTGGTGTTCGTAACTTGATCTCTCTCATTTTCTGTCATCAAACCATAATTAAATAATAACAATGTGTGTTATTCAAGTTGTAGGAAATGTCAATTCTGCAAGCAGTTTGTAATATAAACAAAATCTAAACCACTGAAGCTTCACATAATAATATCCTGATTTTATCAACTGAAAACAAGAAAACCTAAAATTTAAATGTCATTGAGCTACCTCTAAATATTGTTTAATTGTGCTTAAATTTGGCCAGATATGTTTTTTTACATAATGGAACACAAAAAGTGGGTAAGAAACTAAAAAATCAAAAGTCGCAAAATAAGGACCACCCTAGTATATTTGAACACGATCGTTCCCGAGAAGGGACATTTAGAAACGGTTTTAAATTCCCTAAGGAAAAATTAACATGGAAAGGGGTCGGGGCGTTGACATTGCGTACGCAGATATTAGTTCGGGGTTTTACTCCACTATTTATTGCTAGATGTGGCTATAATTAAACATAATTAGTTGTATTGTGTACTTAGACAACAACAAAAGAATAATGAAACAGTTAAGATGGGAAAAGAGTACATGTACATGCTTTGTACAAATCGTGGAACGGCTCTTTTTCGGTAGTTTGGTCATTTGAACATGTTTGTCTGAATACAATTAAATAAATAAAACCGCCAATGACATTGCTAAAGCCTACTGTTGCAAACAAGCGCTGCGTGAAGAAAGAATAGTCGGGTGTGATGGGTGTTCATTCGGTGTATGTGTTGGTCTTTGTTCTCATTTATTTTGTTTCATTGTATTCCCGCAATTATGGCCAATATTGGCGAGGTTCCCGCAATAATGTTCAATATTGGCGAGGTTCCCGTAATTATGGCCAATATTGGCGAGGTGTCTCGATTATGGTCAATGCTGGCGAGGTTCCTGAAATTATGGCCAATATTGGCGAGGTTGCCGCAATTATGGTCAATACTGGCGAGGTTCCTGCAATAATGGCCAATATTGGCGAGTTTGCCGCAATTATGGTCAATACTGGCGAGGTTCCTGCAATTATGGACAACATTGGCGAGGTCCAGCTAAAAGTTGAAGCGACATTCCCCAGGCTAATATCTAGGTAAAACTGTTATCTGTTTTAGTGATAGTATGTGCAGTAACAATCAATGCGATCATACATGTACTTCACAGCATAGTTTTGTTGATTAGTTACTACTGCCTTTCGAAAAGCATGTGTGATCAATTTAATCAAACTCCTTAGCAGTGAATGATGAAATTGCAGATGGCAACATAATTCCCATCAATTTTGCTTATTAACATAGTCTGCCTGTCTGTCTGCCTGTCTGCATGCCTGTATAACTGCCTGCCTGACAGCCTGCCTGTCTGTCTGGCAGGCTGTCTAGCTGGCTGTCAGGCAGGCAGGCTGTCTGTCCGTACGTCCATCTGTCTGCCTGTCTGACTGACTGGCTGGATGGCAGTATGTCTGGCTGACTAGCTAGCTGACTTCTGCCTGTCTATCTGTCTGTCTGTCTGTTTGCCAGTCAGGCTGGCTTCTGTCTGTCTGCAGGCTGGCTGGATGGCAGTATGTCTGGCTTCTGTCTGTCTATCTGTCTGTCTGTCTGTCTGTCAGACTGGCTGGCTTCTGTCTGTCTGTCAGACTGGCTGGCTTCTGACTATCAGGTTGGCTGGCTGGCTGGTTGGCTTCCATCTGTCTGTCAGGCTTGCTGGCTTATTTCTGTCTGTCAGTCTGCCTGGCTGGCTTCTGTCTGTCTGTCTGTCCGCCTGTCTGCACGCCTGTCTAATTGCCTGCCTGTCTACCTGTCTGTCTGTCTGTCAGGCTGGCTTCTGTCTGCCTGTCTGTCTGCCTGTCTACCTGCCTGTCTGTCTGTCTGGCAGGTTGTCTAGCTGGCTGTCAGGTAGGCCGTCTGACCGTTGGTCCGTACGTCCATCTGTCTGTCTGACTGGCTGGATGGCAATATGTCTGGCTGACTATTTAGCTGGTTTCTGTCTGTCTATCTGTCTGTCTGTCTGCCTGTCTGCCTGTCTGTCAGTTTGCCAGGCTGGCTGGCTTCTGTTTGTCTGTCAGGCTTGCTGGCTGACTTTTGTCTATCAGGTTGGCTGGCATGCTGGTTGGCTTCTGTCTGTCAGTCAGGCTTGCTGGCTGACTTCTGTCTGTCAGACTGGCTTCCGTCTGTAAGAGTGGAACCTTGTTGTCTGTCTGTCAGGTTGACTGGCTGGATTCTGTCTGTCTCTCTTTCAGGCTGGCTTCTGTATAACATAGAATTCACCGCGAGTCGGCAAAAACACCGACGACACCATCTACTTTCGTCGTGTTTAACTGAAAAGCCCGATGAAATTATCGGCTATTACCGGCTATGGCGACAAAAGCGAAAGGTTGTATATACATTTTGTGGTTAGTGAGACGAATAATCATTTTATTTTACTCGTTTTGAGCATTTAAAAATTCGTATTAAAAGATCATAACATACAGTATTTTGCGACAGAAAAAGGCCCATATATGGCTAACTAGCTAGCAAGCTTCTGTCTGTCTATCTGTCTGTCTGCCAGGCTGGCTGGCTTCTGTCTGTCTATCTGTCTGTCTGCCAGGCTGGCTGGCTTCTATCTGTCTATCTGTCATCTGTCTGTCTGTCTGCCAGGCTAGCTGGCTTCTGTCTGTCAGGTCAGCTGGCTGGCTGGCTTCTGTCTGTCTGCCAGGCTGGCTGGCTTCTGTCTGTCAGGTCAGCTGGCTGGCTGGCTTCTGTCTGTCTGCCAGGCTGGCTGGCTTCTGTCTGTCTGCCAGGCTGGCTGGCTTCTGTCTGTCTGGTCAGCTGGCAGGCTGGCTTCTGTCTGTCAGGTCAGCTGGCAGGCTGGCTTCTGTCTGTCAGGTCAGCTGGCTGGCTGGCTTCTGTCTGTCAGGTCAGCTGGCTGGCTTCTGTCTGTCTGTCTGGTCAGCTGGCTGGCTGGCTTCTGTCTGTCAGGTCAGCTGGCTGGCTTCTGTCTGTCTGTCAGGTCAGCTGGCTGGCTTCTGTCTGTCTGTCTGGTCAGCTGGCTGGCTGGCCTCTGTCTGTCTGTCTGGTCAGCTGGCTGGCTGGCTTCTGTCTGTCAGGTCAGCTGGCTGGCTGGCTTCTGTCTGTCTGTCTGGTCAGCTGGCTGGCTGTCTTCTGTCTGTCAGGTCAGCTGGCTGGCTGGCTTCTGTCTGTCAGGTCAGCTGGCTGGCTGGCTTCTGTCTGTCTGCCAGGCTGGCTGGCTTCTGTCTGTCAGGTCAGCTGGCAGGCTTCTGTCTGTCTGTCAGGTCAGCTGGCAGGCTGGCTTCTGTCTGTCAGGTCAGCTGGCAGGCTTCTGTCTGTCTGTCAGGTCAGCTGGCAGGCTGGCTTCTGTCTGTCAGGTCAGCTGGCAGGCTGGCTTCTGTCTGTCAGGTCAGCTGGCTGGCTTTTGTCTGTCAGGTCAGCTGACTGGCTGGCTTCTGTCTGTCTGTCAGGTCAGCTGGCTGGCTGGCTTCTGTCTGTCTGTCAGGTCAGCTGGCTGGCTGGCTTCTGTCTGTCAGGTCAGCTGGCTGGCTGGCTTTTGTCTGTCAGGTCAGCTGGCTGGCTTCTGTCTGTCTGTCTGGTCAGCTGGCTGGCTGGCTTTTGTCTGTCAGGTCAGCTGGCTGGCTGGCTTCTGTCTGTCTGTCTGGTCAGCTGGCTGGCTGGCTTCTGTCTGTCTGTCTGGTCAGCTGGCTGGCTGGCTTCTGTCTGTCTGTCAGGTCAGCTGGCTGGCTGGCTTCTGTCTGTCTGTCTGGTCAGCTGGCTGGCTGGCTTCTGTCTGTCTGTCTGGTCAGCTGGCTGGCTGGCTTTTGTCTGTCAGTTTAGCTGGCTGGCTGGCTTCTGTCTGTCAGGTCAGCTGGCTGTTTGGGGTTTTTATGCATAATGTCTGTAGAAAAAATAATCATACTTTAGTCTAAGCTTTGACGATTTTCATCAGTATCTTATTATAGTGCAGACAAACTCGTTAATAAACACTTAAAATGTTCATTCCTTTCATATCTATAAATAAGAGCGATTGGGATTCCTGGTAAAATTAGACATCGACGTCACCGCGGTTGACGTGAATGAGCTAAAACAAAAGTGGTCACGTGTTTTTCTTAGTATAAAAATAGCTTAATGTGCCGCGTGACTCAGATAGGACATACATGTTTGTAATGACTATTAAGGCGTTATGGTTAACTTTTCAGACAGGTGTAGGAATCAATAAACAGCATTTTGCGAGATCTGTTCAGGTAATAATAGTTTATTAAGATGTTTAATGAAAATATTTTTGCCCAAACTGTCGGATACCACATATAAATGTTTAAACAGTAGTCATTCCTTTTAAGACATTCTTTTATGAAAAACTGTAATACTGGGGATCATCCTTTGCTTCTTTTATCATGGAAAAATCTTGTGATTGGACTTTTCATAACAAACAATACAAGATGGATTAAATAATGGAAAATGCTTTATTAAAAAACACAACAAAGCATGTTGAAAATAGCAAATAAACCTTATGAGCAGTCAATATTGTGAATTTTGTTCTTTCTTTATATCGTGGATTTAACATGTGCAGCAAAAGTTCAGTAGTGTATCAATATGCACACATTTTGTAGTTTGAACATCTTGCTCTAACATTATTCCAATATTGAAATGGCTCAAAAGGATGACGATGATTCTTTGCAATATTACAAAATATCCAGACAGCTGTCTGAAAAATGAATGATTATAGTAATTAGACAGTTATTGTTAAAAGTTGATTTTTAAAACAAAATCTTAACATAAAATCGTTAATGCAATAACTGAATCGGGAATTCACTTAAGTAAATGTGTTGCACAAACTCGAGCTTAACAAAGGCGTAAGAATAATGTTTATTTGCAAAGAAATCTCATACTATGTCTGACATAAAGAAAGTATCTTATGCATGAACGGTTACACAATGATGCGATAAATGATAAATGGTGTAAATACAATTGAAAATAGTCAAATTTGTACATAAAATGCTTTTTGTCTTACATGGCGTGCAACACGAAGTTGTAATATTCCTGTCGTTTAATGTTGTAATAAGTCATAAAGCCGCACATAATGATGTCATTTAATTAAGAAAAGAACAGAACAGAACATTTTTTATTACATACTTGTGCAGGGTACATTATACAGTGTGTAGAAATATTAACATTTCCCGTGGTTAATAAGAGTGGTACATAGAATATATAGAAAGCATACATGAAATGTTGTTTCTTTTAAAAAAAAGTAATATCAAGGTTAATGGAAGTAAAACATAAGAGAATGAAGTTATGTGTTCGTTATTTGACTTTGGCGTAGTTCAAATTAAAGGCGAAGAAAGTGAGCAAGGTTAAAAAGTATAGTTTTGTCATTATTTGTAAGTAAGGTTACAAGTTTGTACATAGAGTAGCGGTGGTATATATTTGCATTGATGATCCTCTTTCAACTACCATACATGGGACAAGTACATATAAACTGGAACACATCTTCAATTTCTCTTTGTTTACAAATCTGGCAAAATCTCTCCTCACGTGGTAAAGGATTTGCCGATTGTCTCTTAGTTTGAATCCTTAGCACATGGGCAGATATTCTAACTTTAGTAAAGATACGTCTAAGACTGTGTGGGAGAACGTCTAGATATGATTCATATGCTAATTGGTTCTTGAAAAACTTGTAAAGTCTTGCTCTTTTCTAATAGAATATTGCATTCTTGTATGTAACTGTCAATAAAATCAAATGATATAAAGAAGTCATGAACTGTAAAGAGTCATGTAAAAGGAAGTAAATAGTGCAAGAACGTGCACATAAAATAAGTTACATATTAACGCGTATACAGGGTTATGCTGCTGTTGCTGCTGTTGCTGCTTCTACTGCTACTACTACTACTACTTATATGTTCATTTAATGTCATAAAAGACATTTTTTTTCCATAGTAAAGTTTTACAATTTTAATGTTGTCACTACCAATACCACACAAGTCAAGTTCTTCCCACTAATTGTACCTCTGTTTAAACACAATTTTAACAACTTTAATATTATTATTACATTTTATCGTGATAATTAAGTTATACCATTTTCCCGAAATGTAGCCACTGTCGTTGTTGTAAGGCATTTTATACTGTTGGTGTACCACAAAACAACTTTAAAATAAAACATAATATTTTATCTTATGAAAATTATGCAACAGAAACAAACAAAATCAACATAAAAACAAAGGACAAACAAACAGAATGTGAATAAAACTAAAAAAGCAAGGTAACATAAACATTTTGTCTTCTGATAATCCGTCATAGAAAAAGCAGAAACATAAGGTATTAATACAAAGAATGAAATACAAGATAAATCAATACAACGACATAGTGTAAGAAAACCAATATTCTTGAATAAATAAAACAAAGTAAAACAAACAAAACGTATACAATAATAAAAATCAACTAAAGCCCTATCCATACCATATTTACATAAGAAAAACATATCAAGACATAGAATAGTGCACATTTAATAAGTTCCGATATGGTGTAAGGAAATGGTAGCACACAGCTTTTCAACAATGAACCTCACGCATATGTCATTAATGCGAGTTGGTCAATGTTGGCTAAATTTGCTGAAAATTTGCTGAAAAGCATTCTTAAAAGCTATTTATTGTTGAAACATTATGAGCAACAGACAAACTATTGCGTCTGGTCACTATATTATATTTTAACATTCTTTCTTTGAAAGTAGTTTTTTTTTGTATTTAGATTAGGAGAATCAAACGCGTTGCGACGCTTTACAACTACATTTTGCAGCATTAAACTTAACACCCTAATAGGTATCCGAACTGCGCATGCGATTTAACGACATGTGTATACGTTAGTCATGTACACTAAGCTTGTGAAGCAAGAACTAAAATAAAAGATTGTGGTTAAAGTGTCATGCACCTACTCAAAGTGGGGACCACATTAATTTAAAACAACTAAATAAAAGCAAAATTGCTCGATCGATGAAAAGAAAAAGATTTATATCAATTAAAATTGACATGAACTGAATGACGCCATTATAGCTTGTCCGAGTTTACTTGTAAAGATAGAACGCCTTAATGTTCATTAGACACTGTTATTTTTCAAATATCACAATTCTTTGAACAGACAAGAGGAATACAATGGACATTCCCTCAGAATAAAACACTGAAACACCACTTCTATGTGATTTGCTCTCTACGGCGAATAAAAGAGCAATTCCCGTCAGTTGACTATAATTTTTTGACCAGTTCTTTTTATTTGGACATTTAGACTTGCAGCAAAAGATGAAATATGCATATGTCTTAACAAAAGGAAAGGTTCACATATTTCCTTTGTATAAGCATTTTTTGTGTTATTTGTCCTATATAGTCCCTAATGTGAACTTATTTTGAACTGGCTTACTTATGTTCACATTTTTTTTGTTGATGACACTTCTTTCTTTTACTGTTTACATCTTATTTTTTAATTTGTCCTTGAACATTTTATAAAACTATACCTCTGCGTTCCTTCTCTTATGCTTTAGCTGCATTCATTTTTGATGCACTACCTACATAAATGACTGTACAGTTTGCTGGTGTTCTGTCATGTTGCTTCCCTTGAGCCACGCCCTTCATCAGTAGAGGACCTCCTTCATGCAGAAGCAGCGGCGGCCAGACGACAAAATCAATTGTATTTCCTCGTTTTGTGTACTCTTTGTACTTATTCTTGTCCCACGGTTTACCCCTGACAATCTTGTTTTCCATATAGACCATGGGATCCTGGACAGCCATTAGCCAAGTGATTTTGACGACCTGATCTATATATTCCATGACCATGCTGTCTTTGTCGCTCTCAGCAGGTAGTTTTACCTGTTTCTGGATCTCATCCAAGATTGGCTAGAAAAATGTAGAAAACATATCCTAATAAAAAAGAGACGTGGTTTTTACGTTAAACTTTCCTAAACATACATGTACATAAAACTGCAGATCAATGACGATAGCAAAACGTATCATACAATTTTCAAACCTTATATGCGAGTGCATAATAAACCTCAAAATCTGAAAAGTAATGGCTATCGCATGGCATGTCGATGCTGCAATAACGACACGGCCAGAAGATGGGATGATATATGTATAATGCCTAGCTAGGGAAAGATAAAAGAGTAGAGCAGAGCGTAGGAATAGTGATAACAGATGAATAATGTAAAACGAAATAAAATTAGACGTACGTATTTTTTAAACTAAATGCAGCGTCTGACATCTTTTATAGTCTACTCTAATGTAATTATAATTACAATCACCATTAATTATTATTGTTGCTAATATCAAGTTTGTCAATGATCTTTGAACATTTTAAATAGTTTTAAAACGAATTGCGACTGGCACAGTATTTATGTACATATTACAATAATAAAACAACAACAAAAACAACAACAACAACAAACAAACAAACAAAACAAAAACAAAACAACAGCAACCCCCCAATCAACAACAAACAAATAAAAAACACAAAAAAACAACAACAAACAACTACATAAGTTGTGATTTAAACGGGTGTCAACTGACGCTTATCAGTGCATTTTGATTCAACTCCAATCTTTATTGTTTTAGTCGGTTTTCTGTGTCCTTTACTTGTTTTTATTGTATCGATCACATTGTTACAAGGATATTTGCATGGATTTTAACAAGTCTTTGTTATGTAATGGCGAGTCTACCTGTCTGATTGATTCCTGACCAAGTTTGAAATCTTTCTTTAGGGTGTTTTTCTCTTTTCTTTTACGCTCCACTGTGTTTTCGTCCTGCAATAAATATTGACAATCAAACCAAATAGGCAACTATAAGACGATTTTATTTTATTTTTTAATATTTTCATTGTGAAATAAAACACTAGTATGTTTCGAATACATTTATAGAACATACATTTAAGTATACATTTATTCAAGTACTAATTAACATAAAAATGGAACTATAGTATGACAAATACATAAATAAAATAGTTTCCTGAAAAATTAGACAAATTTATCGTTTTCTGTGTCTGCAAAAATAGCCCTCCCCACACAAGACAATTAAACTCTTACTCTTATATAAAAACATTGTAGGAACACATTTGTCTCGGAGCACATTTGTCTCACGTAAGACCAATACTGTAGCATTTGTTTCTCATGAGACCTGTGCGACAAATGTACTCAGATCTACTTTTTTAAGGATCAAGAAAGCACAATGTGCCTCATGTCATTTTAAATGAAAGACAAGCACATTTGTCATATATTCTTTACGGCAGAACAAAACGTGTAATAGAAGTTCACCGTCTCACCTCATGTCAAATGTAATCACCTATAGGTTTGCTATTGTTGTCTTTTCTTTTTTTACATGTTAAAACTAAAAGCTGGAGTAGAACTATTAATTCCAATATCTCTCATTCAAAATTGGCTAAACCTTAAGGTGTACACAGAAACATTAGGAATCCCATTAGTGTCATATATAATATATCGTATATCGTTCCTCTCATCCTTAGTGCGAGAAACGAGAATCGGGCGAGACCCGATATTCCGACGAGATACTACGCGAGAAATGAAATTGTAAGAGACCTAGCTAGCACTGTCGCAGTATCCCATACTATGAGATTTCATACCTCGAGATTTCGCGGTAGAATATCGTGTCTTGCTTCGTGTTCGCCGGAGTCTCCCGTCACGCTTCATTACGAGGCACGATATTCCAATGTTCGGAAAGGGACGATATTGTTTTTCATATTTCTAAGTGATTAAGGTCTCTGATCAAAAAAACCCAACATGCCCTAACCGCTTTAGGTTCGACCACCACTCGGGGCGTCGAACTCTTTCATGCGTGGAAGCCAGTCCAGGGTCCAAAAGCGGAATATCTATCGCGTACGGACGTAATAGCTAGCGAGTGACCACGTAACAGCTGTCGCGTGCACAAATAATATCTATCGTGTGCGTTCGCAATACCTATCGCGTGCACACGTAATTTCTATCATGTGCGCACGTAATAGACATCGCGTGCGCACTTGTTCACCGTAATCATCCCAGATACTAGAATACTTAGAACGCAGAAGGCTACGTTTGTCGACCGACGTAAATACATGTACAAGACGACAATTAAGCTGCATTTGTTCCGGTATCTTTGTTTTGTAACGTTTTTCCGTTTTAGTTGAATAATTACCGACGTGGTGTTACAGTTGCGGAAAATAAATTTGTTAGTTTTTTTCGGATTTATAATTGATCTTTTACTGATATAATGAAAGAAACCATCCAAACCTATATCAACCGTCAAGCTACATAGTTCCATTAGCAGCAACGATTTTTTGCTTTTCGCTACTACTGTTACGGAAGGTGCTAGTACAATTGAACAAGTATGTTGTCCTCGTTGGAAGTACGTATGACGACAAATATTATGCAGTACGTAAATACGTCGTAAAAAGTTACTTTGATGGGTTCATGGTTGATAACTTTTGGTATTTGACCACCTACATATTTTTGTTTTGTTTAAAGCATAATTGTCGTGTTAATGAGCGCAAAAACAAACAAGGGAACATGTATATTATTTGCTTTTGGAGTGCAACGTGCATTTATAATCGTCGCTACCCATAAGATCGACTCCTTTAGAGGTATGGGATGTAATTTGCCGGCATTTTTGCCGATACTGTGCAGCGACATTTCTATCATTATAGAACAGGGGCACTTATGAGGTGCGCAGAGACTGAACCCGGTCGGTCCATTATACTGACACCGACGAGTCAGTCGTAATGCTGTCCCCTTAGCCCCGAGCGTTAGGAGGGAAGCCGACTCTTTTAGATAACAGTTTCTAAAGCTTCATGGCACTTCTAGAATCTAACCTGGTTCTTCTTGGTGTCTGATTATAAGCACCGCTTCACTTCCGGGTTTAAAGTCTCAGTTATTTTGCACCAGATTCTATGTTTTACTCCTGTCCCGCCTTCTACGTATGTCTAAGTTACATGAAACCGGATGCAATAGACTGTATCTTGGGACTGAATCACATGTTGCGTGATGGGAATCATTATAAAGCATTTCTGAAAGTCCGGAGCTAGGTCAGGATTCGAACAAAGACCTACGAATAACAAAACCAAGAGCGTAATCACTAGGTCAGCCATAAAAGCAGCGCCCTCTTATGGTTCTGTTTTATTTGTCCGTTTACTGAATAGCTTTTTTCTAATGAAAGTTTTGCCTATACGTCTCAATGAATAAACCTCGTTCGTCTGACTAAAGTGGTGTATTTACACATTAAGTAAGTTCTGGACTGAATAAAACTAATTGCTGTCAGTGGCTAGAGATAATAAGGGGACGTATCTTGGGTATGCGCTCGTTTAAGGACTTGTCATAAAATATAAAAAAAAAGTTTTTTAAAAGAGTATAAAACAATATTTTAATGCTTTGCTTTGTAAAAGAACTCTCATTCGCCATGAAAAGATTCGTGTAGTACTTTACTATGAAAATCATGCAAAATGTCCTATATTGATTCTGCAAATCAATAAGTTTTGATACTGATATCAGGATGAATCGTAAATACCCATAAGTAAACGACATAGGTAATTGGTGATTGACTGTTAATCGGTGTATCGAAAATAAAACTCCGTTGTAGGATATTAACGTACCCCGTAACAGATTATCTCCACCATTTTTGTCACTACTTGTGTAAAATCCTTCAACATAGATAACACAGCTGGGATATTTGATCCAATAAGTTTAAAAAATATATCCAATCATGCTAATGGGAAAAATTAATCTAAGCAGAATACACGTTCTTGCTCTGTCTCAATAAGTAGATTTTCAGGTTGTAAACGTGGACATACAGACAGACAGAGAGACATTTAGTCAGTTTTATATCCGCCTTTTCGGACAATTACAACATACTAACCAGAAACAGTTTACCTGTTTAACTGTTAAGTAGAAATTTAGTAGGGTATAATAGAATGAAAGACAAATGTGCTTCGAGTGTCCTTCCTTTTGTGTGTCGAACATATCTGTCCCATTTACAATTTGTCGCAAATATGTTTATGAGCATATCGGTCACACCTCCCGTGCTCCGAGACAAATGTGCTCATACAAAGCATACAAAGGTTCAAATATTATTTTGTATTTAGGTGTGTCGTTGTCGCTCAAGCGTCTTAGTACATTGTAAGACTCTGATACTCTGGTAGCTGATATAGCCAAAGATGGGTTGTATTTTTAGAAAGTACATTCATTGAATATATGCAATCGTTTTTCCTTTGTATTTCTACACAATCAACATGTATACATCTCGGTTTCAGAAAACAAAACCCACAAAAAATCTTTTAACTTTTTTTGAAACACCATATAAAATAAAATATATACTAAGTTTTGTACAGTGATGTTATCTGCCTAAAACTTTTCCAAAACAATTACTTTCAATCAAGAGTGTTCATATATTTTGGTAACATAATGTTTAACAGTTCTTCTGATATAAAACTAATAATAACATGTTATCTATGTTAAAGGTTGTATTAAAATATGACCATGCCATAAAACGCCCTTTTCAGAAAGCGTTAATCTTATTCCATTGTTTTGTCAACACTTTTACGAAGACAGCAAATGTTTACTTTGCGAATTTCCTCCTATTATTTTTCCAAAGTGCTAAAACTATACCTCACTTGCGAAACATCTAGTTCTTCATGTATATATAAATTTGTTGTGTTATGTTTTTTGAAATACATCGCACAGACCACTTATAATCATAATACTGATGTCCAGCAATTTGGTGGAGAAATTATCTGGGTTGAACCGCCGGCGCACAGCAGGTCATCTGGAAATATTTTCCAAATTAAGTCCTTCGGCCCGAACGGGATATGAAATTTGAATATGTAATGAAAACAGTAAAGAAAGAAATCGACGTACCAATTTTGACGACTCCATTTTCTGATCGAAATTGTTCCATTTCTCTTTTACACAGTTAGTAGAAGCTTGGTACGAAATCTGTAACATTGTGAAAGAAAGTTTATCTATCAACAACGTGTATTCCTCTGTGACTTATGTATAGCTAGGTTCTTAGCTGTAGCAACAAATGATTATTGTTATTTGTTTATTATTAATACACACAGGTATTGGTAAAAGGGCTTACGAGTAAGATGTCCAATAAAATGCCAATCGCCGTTTCCTCTGATTCAAATTTACTCAGCACATCAAATGCATTTGTCCATGCGTTGTCGTAAAGTTCTGAGTACATTTCGGCAATCTTCGTCGGTCTAATTGGGTCACTCATTTCGGTAATTTCCGGATAACCGTTCATCAGCTTGGCAGAAATAAAGGAACTCAACCTAGAATAAAACATAATTGGTCATATCAGTTTTTTGTTGGTCTATTGTTACAGAGCATAGTTTTCATATAACAAAATTATGTTGATAAATTAAGGACTTCTCTTCTCGAGGAGGAATGTTTGCCTTTTAAGAAACGGTCATTGATATCTATAGGCAAATGAATATTTTTACTGCAGAAGACTATAGCAGGGCAACGACCTTTCAAGCTTTGTTCAGTTGGAACAATAACCCATTCAAGAATTACGTTCCAAGATTTGCAGTTATTTAAGGGACATATAAGTGACGTACTAAAGTACTTTGCGCGGCGCAAATCATTGAGGAATGTCGTTTTATAAAATGCTTGCTTGCAAAAAAATACTAATCTAAATTTTGAACAATTTAGACTTAAAGTAAAATATTATTATAAATCGTTTTACTGGATGCAAACACTTCCAAAACAAACAAGCCAAGAAAGGTAAAAACAAAACAACAAAAACACAAGAACAACACCATCACAACAACCTAAAACAATGTGACCAACTTAGTCACATCACTAACGACAATGTCAACTGTACAACTACAAAAATAATTTAAGCAGTCGATAGTCAGTGGCTTAAGAGTAGAAAAAAATCGCATTTCCATAATGGTGACGTTATACGAGCAAACTTTTTTACACAAAGATTTACAGCAACTCGAATCTGGTTATATAGGTGATTTCATATTGTCTTTAAAATCAACTTGATTGTCTCAATCACACAAAATCACCCCGACCAACGAGTACGTTCCATTTGCGATAACATAGCAGTTGTTTATAAGCAATTCATAAAAGCTGATCAGCAAACTTTGAAGCTCACAACAACCGACATGGTTTGATCGGCAGTGGAAACTTGCCTTAAAGAATCGTGTATGTGATCCGTATTTCGTCGGGATGTAATTGTGCATGTGGCCATACAAAACGTGACATTGTGTGGTCGCGATAATCTTGTAGAGATTTGAGTATATATAATTTTTTATATATGGTTAAGATGGCTCTATGAAATTTAAAAGTTTAACGAAGATTTATTCCATCTTATGTGTTTCCGACACGTCCTTTGACTTACACACCACACCGCATATTCTGCATAATAAAATGAGATCTGTTCAAAACAAAAGTAACTTAAACAAAGGCAATATTTTCTTACCTTGTCCACCGGAGATCCCCAATTTCCTTCTCCAGTGCATTATTTCTACAGAAGAGAACATAAATCTATTTTTGAATAGAGGTCACCAGCACATAAACCATTCAGTGATACAAAGATACACATTTTTAAAGAATACAGAAAATACAGAAAATATGTGTTTTCAATACTTATACATAATAGTCATAATATTGTTTACAAAGTGGACAACCTTTAGAGAATAATTTCATCTCTTGTGGACCAAATGATTAGCACAACTATCAATCCACCTATGTCGACATCTACACAAAGGATAACTCGTAACATCACTAAGGACAATATTAACCATAAAACAACTACAAAAATAACTTAAGCAGTCGATGGTCAGTAGTTGAGGAGTAGAGAAATCGCATTTGCATAATGATGACATTATAAGAGCATACGTTTTAACACGAAGATTTACAGAAACTCGAATTTGGTTATAAAGGTGATTTTACATTGCATTTAAAATCATCTTGATTATCTCAATCACACACACACAAAAAAACACTCCGAAAAAGTTCGACCAACGCGTACATCCTATTTGCGATAACAAAGCAGTTGTGTATCAGCAATTGATCAAACCTAGTCAGCGAAATTTGAAGCTCACAATAATTGAGTTGGTTTGATCGACAGTGGAAACATGCCGTCGTAAGGATCGTGTATGTGATCGCGTTCTGACTGTATGTGGTCGCAACGTAATTGTGTATGTCATCAGGATGTTAATGTGCATCTGGCCATAAGGTAAACGTATGTGGTCGTAATAATCTTGTATAGATTTGTGTAACGCCTGAACTTGAGTCGTGAAGTCGACGAAAAATGTTTGTCTTCAAGTCGTGTACGATCGACAAGCGATCGAACGTTGTACACATATATAGTTGATTGAGATGGTTCTGTGAAATTTAACAGTTAGACGACGAATGATTTCATCTTATGTGTTTCCGACACGCCCTTTGACTTACACACCACACCACATATTCTGCATAATAAAATGAGATCGGTTCGAAACAAAAGTAACTTAAACAAAGGCAATATTTTCTTACCTTGTCCACCGGAGATCTCCAATTTCTTTCTCCAATGCATTATTTCTACAGAAAAGAACATACATTTATTTTTTAAATAGAGGTCACCATTACATAAAACAAATCAGTGGTACAAAGATACACATTTGTAAAGAATACAGAAGATACAGAAAACATGTCTTCAATACTTATACCTAATATTGGTTAGAAAGTGGACAACCTTTAGAGAATAATTTCATCCGTCGTGGACCAAAAATATAACAAAAATATCAAACTCCTTACATCCACATCTACACAAAAGATAATTCGTAAAATTTTCATACATGTGACATTAAAAATGAATTGAAACATCATTTTCAACAACCTGTATGAATGAATTTTGATATTTATTTTTGGATTTTTATTCTTATCATTTTGTCCACATAAAATTTAAATCAGCAGAAACTACATAACAATATGACGCCCCTATAAAATTAAACTTGACAAATGTACATCATGAAAGACAACGATATTAAGCCATAGATGGTGACCATGTTGATCGCCCTGAGTAGAATCATTGGCCTCTACAGTTAGGCGGACACGCCGTTTGTCTTAAATGTATGGACATCATGCGATCAGAAATGTTTGCCTTTTAAGAAACGCTTAACGTTATCTATAGGTAAATGCAGGTTTTACTGCAAAATACTTTCAAGCAGGGTAACGACCTTTCAAGCTTTGTTCAGTTGGAACAGTGACCAATTCAAGCAACTGTAACATTTCAGGATTTGCAGTTATTTCAGGCACATATAAGTGACGTACTAAAGTACTTTGCGCAGTGGAAATCATTAAGAAATGACGTCTTTTAAAATGCTTGCTTGCAAAACTAATCTAACATTATTTTAGAACAATTTGTACTTAAAGGAAAATATTATTCAAAACCGTTTACTGGATGCAAACACTACTAAAACAAACAAGACAAGCAGGATAAAAACCAAAACAACAAAAACACAAGAAGAACACCATCACAACAACCTAAAGCAATGTGACCAACTTAGTAACATCACTAAGAATAGGGATGGGGTGGGATTAGCCGGCATTTTTGCCGATACTGCGCAGCGACATTTCTATCATTATAGCACAGGGGCACTTATGAGGTGCCCAGGGACTGAACCCGGCCGGTCCATTATACTGACACCGACGAGTCAGGCGTAATGCTGTCCCCGTAGCCCCGAGCGTTAGGAGGGAAGCCACTACTACCAACTTTAAAGTCTTTGGTATGACCCGGCCGGGGTTCGAACCCACGACCTCCCGATCCGCAAACTAAGAATAATATAAACGATAAAACAACTACAAAAATAACTTTAGCAGTCGATGGTCAGTGGTTTCGGAGTAGAAAAATCGCATTTGCATAATGGTGACGTTATTAGAGCAAACGTTTTAACACCTAGATTTACAGCAACTCGAATTTGACTATAAAGGTGATGTTACATTGCCTTAAAAAATGGATTGTCTCAATCACACAAAACATCCCGACGTTCCATTTGCGATAACATAGCAATTGTGTATCAGCTATTGATCAAACCTGGTCAGCGAAATTTGAAGCTCACAATAATCGAGTTGGTTTGATCGGCAGTGGAAACATGCCGTCTTAAGGATCGTGTATGTGATCGGGTTCTGACTGTATGTGGTCGCAACGTGAATGTGTGATCGCGTTCTGACTGTATGTGGTCGCAATGTTATTGTGTGTATCATCGGGATACTGTTGTCAATGTGGCCATAATGTGAACGTGTGTGGTCGCGATAATATTGTAGACGAATGATTTCATCTTATGTGTTTCCGACACGCCCTTTGACTTACACACCACACCACATATTCTGCACAATAAAATGTGATCTGTTCATAACAAAATTAACTTAAACAAAGGCAATATTTTCTTACCTTGTCCACCGGAGATCCCCAATTTCTTTCTCCAATGCATTTTTTCTACGGAAGAGAACATACATTCATTTTTTTAAATAGAAGTCATCGGCACATAAAACATATCAGTGATACAAAGATACACATTTGTAAAGAATACAGAAAATACAGAAAACATGTGTTTTCAATACTTATAACCAATATTGTTTAGAAAGTTGGCGACCTTCAGAGGGAAATTTCGTCCGGCGTGGACCAAAAGTATAACAACAATATCAAATTCCTTACTTCCACATCTACACAAGAGATAATTCGTAAAATGTTCATATATGTGACATTGCAAATGAATGAAAACATCATTTTCAACAACCCGTGTGAACATATTTTGACATTCACTTTTTGATTTATATTTTTGTCATCATTTTGTCTGCATACAATTTAAATCAACAGAAACTACTTTACACTATGACGCCCCTATAAAATTGAATTTGACAAATACACATCATAAAATATAACGATATTAAGACATCGTCGGTAACCATGTCGATGACCCTGAGTTGAATCATTGGCCTCTATAGTTAGGCGGACACGCCGTTTGTCTTAAATGTATGGACATTCATGCGATCAGAAATGTTTGCCTTTTAAGAAACGCTCAGCGTTATCTATAGGTAAATGCAGATTTTTACTGCAAAATACTGTCAAGCAGGGCAACGACCTTTCAAGCTTTGTTCAGTTGGAGCAGTAACCAATTCAAGCAACTGTAACATTTCAGGATTTGCAGTTATTTCAGGCATATATAAGTGACGTACCAAAGTACTTTGCGCAGCACAAAACGTCATTAAGAAATGACCTTTTATAAAATGATTGTTTGCAAAAGTCATCTAACCTTAATTTTGAACAATTTGTACTTAAAGTAAAATATTATTATAAACAGTTTATTTGATGCAAACACTACCAAAAACAAACAAAACAAAAAAGATAAAAAACACAATAAAAACACAAGAACAACACCATCACAACAACCTAAAAACAATGTGACCAACTTAGTAACATCACTAAGGACAATATCAACGATAAAACAACTACAAACATAACTTAAGCAGTCGATGGTCAGTGGTTTAGGAATTAAGAAATCGCATTTACATAGTGGTGACATTATAAGACCAAACGTTTTAACACGAAGATTTACAGAAACTCGAATTTGGTTATAAATGTGTTTTCACATTGCATTTAAAATCAACTTAATTGTCTTAATCACACAAAACACTCCAAAATAGTTCGACTAATGCGTACGTTCCATTTGCGATTACTTAGCAGTTGTGTATCAGCAATTGATCAAACCTGGTCAGCGAAATTTGAAGCTCGCAATAATCTAGTTGGTTTGATCGGCAGTGGAGACATGCCGTTAAGGATCGTGTATGTGATCGCGTTCAGACTGTATGTAGTCGCAATGTTGTTGTGCATGTCATCGGGATACTATTGTGCATATGGTCATAAGGTGAACGCATGTGGTCCCGGTAATCTTGTAGAGGTTTGAGTAACGCCCGAATCTGAGTCGTGGAGTTGACGTGAATGTTTGTCTCCAAGTAATGTTTGATCGACAAGCGATCGAAACGTCGTACACATATATAGTTGATTGAGAATGTTCTGTGAAATTTAAAAGTTAGACGACGAATGATTTCATCTTATGTGTTTCCGACACGCCCTTTGACTTACACACCACACCACATATTCTGCATAATAAAATGAGATCTGTTCAAAACTCAAACAAAGGCAATATTTTCTTACCTTGTCCACCGGAGATCCCCAATTTCCTTCTCCAATGCATTATTTCTACGGAAGAGAACATACATTATGTTTTAAATAGAGGTCTTCAGCACATAAAACAATTCAGTGATACAAAGATACACATTTGTAAAGAATACAGAAAATACAGAAAACATGCGTTTTCAATACTTATACCCAATATTGTTTAGAAAGTGTGCGACCTTTAGAGTGAAAATTCATCTGTCGAGGACCAAAAGTATAACAAAAATATCCTTACATCCACATCTACACATAAGATAATTAGTAACATTTTCTTATATGTGACATTAAATATGAATTGAAACATCATTTTCAACAACCCGAATGAATGTATTTTGATATTTATTTTTGGTTTTTTATTTCTTATCATTTTGTCCGCATAAAATTTAAATCAGCAGAAACTACGTTACAATATGACGCCCCTATAAAATTGAATTTGACAAATGTACATCATAAAATATAACGATATTGAGCCATGGTTGGTGACCATGTCGATGGCCCTGAGTTGAATCATTGGCCTCTATAGTTAGGCGGACACGCCGTTTGTCTTAAACGTATGGACATCATGCGATCAGAAATGTTTGCCTTTTAAGAAACGCTTAGCGTTATCTATAGGTAAATGCAGATTTTTACTGCAAAATACTTTCAAGCAGGGCAACGATCTTTCAAGCTTTGTTCAGTTGGAGCAGTAACCAATTCAAGAACCTGTAACATTTCAGGATTTGCAGTTATTTCAGGCAACATCATCCCATGATTACAATTTTATTAATGAAAGTTACATTTTATAATCTAACAACAGTGATGCGTGAATACCTCTTTATAACGCGTCCACATCCACTCTCCTTTTCCCTAGCCTATCTCAATTCGTTTTCCTTCTCCAATTTTGCACTCCTACCATATATAGTCTAAAACTAATTGCACATTCGAACTGGGCTCGCATACATTTTTGACGATCGTGTCATTCACACAGTGCACAACTCACGTTTCCCTCCTTTATTTTGATATATTCATCAATCACTGTCCTGAATCGTGCCTCTTTATTGCTATTTTACTATTTCCCCGGTACACAAAATGTATATTGCATCATTGGGGTTATTATTCATGTCGTTCATTGTCCTCCTTTATTTCAACTTGCACTTAGTTTAATTGAACGGCACGATGTCTTTAACTAACCAATTATAACCAATTATTAAACCAATTATTATTCAACTGAAAACTAATTAATATGGTAATATTACATTGCAACCTTCACCGTTATTATATATAAATATGAACATTTTACGAATGTTTCCTTTTTTAAAACTCTCTCTCTCTCTTTCTCTATTTCTTGCATTACTGTACATCTATACACATATATCATAACGAGAAGCAAACCAGCTGTTGTTATATATATGATCAAACCAAATCCCTACAAACATATTTAAAATTTAATGTAACAAATAATAAATCGAACCAAATTCAAAAGGAACAAAAATACAACATATTACTAATATACTTGATAACTAATTAATATTACTAATATACCTGAAACAGTGCATTGTACATAAAATCTATAAAGCATATATCAAATAAAATGCAAAGCAAAACTAAACTAAATTGAAACACAACATTTCCCAACAATGTCAATATGACTGAATACAATGCAATATATATGTGTTTATAAAACGTTTTTATACAATTTACAATCAATAACTGTCCATTAAAATCTTTTTAATTATCCAAAACCATTTTTATGTATGTCAATAAAACAATTATAGTTTTAAATTTAAATGTCAGGTTGGTTCAAAACATTTTTACGTAGCTGTCTGGAAGAGCGGTTCGTCAAAACATTCTGTCCGAAAATATATTTACAGCGAGATCACTTCTAATTTAAAATAAAGTACTACTATTTAACAAGGAAAAGTAACACTTTAAAATGTATATGTTTGCGCACACTTGGTTGTTCGTGTATCTGTTGGATGTCGGCGTGAAGGCGGTTGGTAGTTGATTGTCTTTATTTGTGACGTCTGTCTGCGAAGTCTGTTGGTCGTTGGCTGTACGCTGTCGTTGTTCGGCCTATGACGATTCTTGCTGCCCGGCAAAAAATGGATGGATATTTTATTTACTGCGTAGATATGGTTTTACTGGATTAGATATTCACAAGTGTTTATTGTATTTCTGGAAACTTTCCTGTTGTAGTCGTTTATTGTTTGTTGTTATGACATTTCATCATTCACCTCAAAAAAATGTTATCACTTTGACATGTAACTGTCATGTAACCTCCGCATGTTGTACCCTGCGGCAATTGTTTGTGATTGAACTATGGTCTGCTCGGTCGCTGTCCTGGATGGCCGGCCCGTCTAACTGTAAGGCTCGGAATCAATAGTGGTTTTGTGCATCATTCCCATTTCAGGCTTATACAAAATTGCTTTACGTATGTTTTGGGTTTTAGTGTCGTATACAAATTATTTTTTCCATTAACCCCAATTCATTAATTGTTAATTGCTTGTATCCCATCAGCAGTATTGTGTATAGTTATTTTGCTGTTTGTGTGCGTGTGTTTTATGTAAAGTGTGTTTTTTCCATAAACAATTAAATATATCAGTGAGAGAGAAACAAACATCATATGTACAAATGTATTTTATTCGCAATTATATAGACTTCGTATTGATATTGATTTTTCTAAAAAATATACATAACTCCTACATTGGAGTGAATAATTTGCAACCGCAAATGCCTGATATTTGATATATAATTAAATTAATATTCTATACATGTATAATCTCTCGCGCGCTCTCCAATTACAACTTCGTTAACGATTCTATTTCTACTAGATATCTTTATTTATGTAGATCTACTATTTACAATTTTGACAAGTTACGCTTGCTTTACTTAACTGTCTTTTATCTACACTAACTCGCGTCGTACGATCGGGTGACAGTAAAAACCTTTCTTAATTTTCGGCTTTTTAATCAATAGATCAACGCTGTGAAATGTCGATAATTTCACCTTGGTCGGTAAGTTCGTCTTTACTATCCAAGTATAAATTTATATCAAAATATGCGGATTTTACGCTTTGACTATTAAATCGCTAACTGATTTAATACAACTCTGTTGACGAAGGTCATTAATGTGTGAACTCAATATTACGTCCCTATCTGTGCAGTTACATGTATGTTCTTGACATTTTTAATATCTCAGGGGCAGCGTAATTGCCATTGTTATCCCAACTGTTTTCTTCACTATCTGTCAATTATTGCGGCGACCCTTTTGTCGCGCAACCTGATTGATGTGTCTTTCGTTTTGTGACGTTTTACCTATTCTTGCTTGCCCTGAATGGAACTGAGCATTTATTAACCTAGCTTTTAGCTCAATTAATGAGATTTCGGTATATCACAGCTTTCAATGCAAGGCGTAAATGGTCAATATGTGCGGTACTTACTTGATTATGTTATTGGTTCTTCACTGTGAATGTTTGAAATTTTGACAATTACTATGAAATATGGTAGCTAACGATTTTGAATTTTACTTCTTCTGGTTACGTTTTTAAGGTAAGCGGGATCATTAATTTCTATTTTGACTAGTTTTCTGTTCTTATTTGCTCTGTCAATTCTTTGTTTTTGAGCCCTACGTACATTTAAATACGTTTGTTTATATATTTGATGGTTTTTAGATAACATAATTTGATGGTAACTTTCACCGAGATATGGTAATTGATGTCCTAAAAGGTTGTCAATTGGGAGAATTACATCTCTGCCATGCATTATAAAGTAAGGACTCATTTTTGAACTACCTTTGATATATAATCTTATCTCTGCTACTGCTTGCTGTAAAACTAAATTCCAATTTGTTTCATCGTCCTCAATAAGTTTGGTGATGGTGGATTTTAAAGTAGCGTATAACCTCTCAGATCTTCCATTGCTAACAGGGTGGTAACGAGAAGTTTTAACGTGGTGTATATTTAAAGCGGACATAGTTTCTTCAAACATTTTAGACGTGTAGCAAGACCCGTTATCTTTAGTAATGTGTATAGGTGACCCACACCTAAAGATAAAAGCTCATGAAATGCTGCTATTACGCTTTGGCTGGTTGCGTCTTTGATGGCTATTACTTAAGGATAATTACTAAAAAGGCATGTAAATGTCAATATACATGAATTTCCACTATGTGTTGTAGGTAGTGGACCTGTAATGTCCGAGCTCCATATTGTTCCTGAAATGTTTGGTATTGTCATTTCTTCCATTGCCGCTGTAATTTGTCTTAAATTAACTGATTGACATTTGACGCAAACAATTGTTAACTTCTATTAATAATTTGGGCCAGTAATTTTTTTTCTAGCTATAGCATCGTATTTTCTTTGTACTCCTGCGTGAAGTCTCATGATAAGCCTTGATAACTGAGTCTCTAATTTGTGATGGGACGTAAATACGTAACTTGGGATCATTGTCTGGGTTGGACACGTAATATAAGATGTCATCTTTAATGATAAATTTCCGTGTTTCCGCGTCAGAAAATCTGTTTTGACGTACGCGTGCCAGCAATTTGTTAATCAACGGGTCAGGTAACTGCTCGCTTTTCATGCAATAATTTCGCATGCCTTCGGGCGGTTCGATCTCATTGTATTCGCAATTTGCATCATTTACGCGGTTGTGGGCGCGGGCTGATTGTGACATGTCAATATCTGCATTGTTTATTGGCGCAATGGGGTACATTGGTGAAATGGAAATTGTCTCCCTTGTTAGTTAATATCCGAGGTATTCCAAACAGTAGGTAGGTCCTTGTAGTTGAAATTCTTGGACTTTATCGCCTGTTCTTTTGCAGATTTTGCAATAACAAACAGGGAATTTCTTACTTTTGCATAAATATAAGCTTAAAATTAATTTAAATACTTATAGATATGTTATTTAAAAAAAGAAAATGGACATGTTTATTGATGATGGTTAACCTGGGTATCATAAGAAAGGCAGAAAAGTCAACATACACTCCATAGAGCACAAGCATAAAAACCGAGTAAAACAAATGAAGGACATACTTGCGTTTAGGCATTATTCAGGGGAGACTATTCATTAATGTCTCTCATTAATGTATCGGTGTCCGATTGATCTTTGGGAATTTCGTCATTTGTCGGCAAGCGTGATAAACTATCTGCAACTAAGTTTTGTGTTCCTGGGATATGTACTATTGACAGGTCGTATTCGCTTAATCGTAAAGCAATTCGCTAAATTATTCTGTTCGTGAATGTTGTTGACAACAAATGCGTATTAGCCGGCATTTTTGCCGATACTGCGCAGCGACATTTCTATCATTACAGCACAGGGGCACTTATGAGGTGCCCAGGGACTGAACCCGGCCGGTCCATTATACTGACACCGACGAGTCAGGCGTAATGCTGACCCCGTAGCCCCGAGCGTTAGGAGGGAAGCCACTACTACCAACTTTAAAGTCTTTGGTATGACCCGGCCGGGGTTCGAACCCACGACCTCCCGATCCGCAAGCCGACGACAACAAATGGGTTAATGGCTTATGATCTGGTCTCACTGTGAATTTTGATCCGTAAAGGAAAGGTCGAAACTTCTGTACAGCTTTATCGAGACCAATAGCTTCTGTAACAATTGTTGGTTGTTTTAATTGAAAATTTTCTGGACTTTAATGGGATAGGTATTTCGTCTTCGCGTTTGCCAGTCGGGCTTTGAATTAAATCTGCACCATAAGCTCTATCGCTTGCATCAATTTCAACGATAAAATGCTTGCTTAAATCGTAATAGTGGCATGTCTGCTAATTTTGCTACAGTTGTCTCGAAACTTGATTGACATTCTGGGGTCCATTTGAAAGTATTATGTTTTTTCGTTAGATTGGTTAGTGGGGATACTATATCGGAGAAACTTTAAACACATTTTTGATAGTAAGCCGCAAGTCCTAAAAATGGCCTTACTTCTTTGACATTGGTTGGTATTGAAATTTTCTTCAAAGCTTCTACTTTACTCTCATCAGATTTGATCCCTGCTTCTGAAACTGTATGGCCTAGGTATTGAACAGTGTCTTTGAAAAATTGGCATTTCTGTAGTTTCAGTTGTAGGTTATTTTCTTTTAATCTATCAAAAACCATTTGTTAACGTTGTAAATGTTGTTCTTTTGTTTCTGAGATATTTAACAAGTCATCAAGATATACGAATACAAATTCATCTAATCCTCCAATAATCCTTGACATTGTTTCTTGAAATATGAATGAACTTAAATTAAGACCCATTGGTAAACGTTTGTAAACATATGTATTGTTGTGTGTGCTAAAACAGGATTTATACTGATCTTTTTCGGCAAGTTTTAGTTGATGGTAGCCTTGTGTTAAATCAAATGTACTGTAAAATTTAGATCCATTTAGGCAACTTAAAAATTCATCTATTCGTGGCATTGGTCTTGGGTTAGTAATGACATATTTATTATTTTGACGGAAATTAACCAAACGTCTAGAACCGTCACGCTTTTTGATTAAAAGAGAGGGAGATGAATAATCTGTTAGCGGGTGGATGGTCGTGGGGATTTGCACTTCAACATTTGGGACTAAACGTATATCATTTGGGTGTTTTGATAAAAACAGATTGATTTTTGTAAATAAAATTTCTTACTTCATCAAAGTACTCGTTCGGGATGACAATCTCATCTAAAATTAGTTTATAGTCTGTTAATCGCTTACCCGAAGTTTTGTCTATGTTGTTTGTTTCGATCGAATACTTATTCATGCTACATAACCTTGCTAGAACGCTTCCGCGGCGTAATTTGAAAGTTTTGGTGGAGATGTTAACATTATTGGTACTAATCCGTCTGACTCTAACTTCATGAGTGCGGGTTGTAATTAAAAATTTAGTTCTTCAAACAAATAACTTCTATCTACTGCCTCTATACAGAACTCAAGCAAGACAAGAAAGGTAAAAACAAAACAACAAAACCACAAGAACAACACCGTCACAACAACCTAAAACAATGTGACTAACTTAGTAACATCACTAAGGATAATATAAACCATAAAACAACTACAAAAATAACTTAAGCAGTCGATGGTCAGTAGTTTTAAACTTTTTAACACGAAGATTTAAAGCAACTCGAATTTGGCTATAAAGGTTATTTCACATTGCCTTTAAAATCAACTTGATTGTCTCAATCACACAAAAAAACACTCCAAAAAAGATCGACCAACGCCTACGTTCCATTTGCGATAACATAGCACTTGTGTATCAGCTATTGATCAAACCTGGTCAGCGAAATTTGAAGCTCACAACAATCGAGTTGGTTTGATCGGCCGTGGAAACATGCCGTCTTAAGGATCGTGTATGTGATCGGGTTCTGACTGTATGTGGTCGCAACGTGAATGTGTATGCCATCGGGATGTTATTGTGCATATGGCCATAATGTAAACGTGTGAGGTCGCGATAATCTTGTAGACGAAGTATTTCATCTTATGTCTTTCCGACACACTCATTGACTAACACACCGCACCGCATATTCTGCATTAGGAAATGAGATCTGTTCAAAACAAAAGTAACTTAAACATAGGCAAAAAATATTTTCTTACCTTGTACACCGGAGATCCTCAATTTCCTTCTCCAATGCATTATTTCTACGGAAGAGAACATACATTTATTTTTGAAATAGCGGTCATCAGCGCATAAAACAATTCAGTGATACAAAGATACACATTTGTAATTTCAATTCTTAAATCTAATATTTTTCAGAAAGTGGGCGACCTTTAGAGGGAAATTTCATCTGTCGTGGACCAAAAGTCTTACAAAAATAACAAACTCCTTACATCCACATCTACACAAGAGATAATTCGTAAAATGTTCATATATGTTACATTAAAATGATTTAAAACATCATTTTCAACAATTCGTACGAATATATTTTGACATTTGTTGTTTGGTTCATATTTCTCAGCATTTTGTCCGCATAAAATTTAAATCAACAGACACTACGTTACAATATGACGCCCCTATAAAATTGAACTTGACAAATGTACATCATTAAATATAACGATATTAAGCCATCGTTGGTGAACATGTCGATGGCCCTGAGTTGAATCATTGGCCTCCATAGTTAGGCGGACCCGCCGTTTGTCTTAAATGTATGGACATCATGCAGTAAGAAATGTTTGCCTTTTAAGAAACGCTTAACGTTATCTATAGGTAAATGCAGATTTTTACTGCAAAATTCTTTAAAGTCATACAACCGTTCAAAAAAGTGTTAAAATCGCGCAATTTAAGCATTATTTCTCTAATCTTATCCAAAAATCACCGCAAAATCCGTGCAAAAACCCACCACACCTGTACAGCTTTGCTTACAATCGACCGTCGAATGCGTCGATTTTTTATCTTTCTCTCATAGAAAGATAAGTTTGTTTGTTTACATTTTGAACGCAGCGGGCGATCTCCGCTATTCCGCGGAGTGTTACGGTAAGTTCCGAGAAAGACTAAAAGTCACGTGATACACATAAAAGTTTAATGTAAACAGAAGCAGTCCAGAAGCCATCATGGATGCAGAAGTAGCATCCGTCATGGATGTGAAAAGAGGGGAAAAAAAAGAAAAAAAGGCCCTCGTTGCCGTCGGCGGAAAGGGTTAAAAGGAAGAAAACATCTGCATCAAAGCTGATCAAAAGCCGCGTTGTATTAGGGGATGAGTTTGACCGTTGGAGGTCTCTGATGAAGGACATCGGACTCGGACTCGGAGTAAAGACGGTGAACTGGCGAAGTGTTTGCTCGACAGGTAGCTTTCCTCAAGATCCCCTTGTTTTATTATTATTTTTTTTAATTTCACGATTGGTTATCATCATAGACTATAAATTCTAGGAGCGTAGTAAATTCCTGATTAACAGTATTAAGTTACGTCATCCAAACATATTTGTCAGCTTATTGTTTACATAATGTAAAAAATGTCTACTGTTACAATTTAGATAAAACAAATTTTAGATTGCGTATTTTTGAGAATGATGTTCAGATGTTTATGGCAAATATAAGTATTTTAACGTAGATACATCCGCATACTTTCCCCATGTATTTGCTGTTTCAGTGGAGGGAAATGTTTTGCAACTATATTCTAAAATTTGTGTATCAGCAATATCAGTGGCTCTACCCAGACATTTGTGTCAGGGTGTTCTGCCACCAAAATATATAAATGTTACTAAAATACCATAATGGGATGTATATAAATCATATTCTTTTTAAAGTACATGTATACACAATCTGCATGCAAGAATTCTAGTCATAATAACATTACCATATGGTAAATCAGTGTAATATTGTTGGGTGTTCACGGCATGCTATCACAGTAAATGCAGGATTACATATGCTTATAGTGAAGTTTGTGATTACTGAAAGATTGGTTGTATATTTAACCTAGAACACAGCATCTTCTTTAAAAAGATGAGCAATTCTGAATACTTTCTTTCAGAATCCCAATATGGACATATCAAGCATTTCAATGATGTCTGGCATGCTGCCAGAAATGTAGGGAAGAAAATACTGCATGTAAGAAATTTTCATTTTCGTAGTCTACTATGCATGTGTCTGTTTCAGGTACACAGTAAAACCTTACCGATACACTTCAAAACTCCAGTAGCTTTAACACATCTAGAGTTTTTAAATCCATATCAATCATGAGCTTTAATTTGAAAAAAAACCCCACATTCTTCGAAACAACTAATCAAAATAAAAAAAATTCAATCTTGTTTTGTTTAGATTAGAAAACATTATTTTACAGGCTGGCCAGAAAAGAGGTTGTGGTCCAGGGACATTGTAAACCATTTTAGTATTGTTGTAGGCAAGCCAGTACTTATGCTGAATTTGTGGTAAGATAAATTATTCTCTTTATTTATAATTTAAAAAACATGACAGAAAACAACACAATAAAGTCTTGACTGTTATTCTTTACCAGACACCTATACACATTGCAACTGTTTCTCAACTGACTTACTGTTCAGACGGCTATTAATGCCGAAAGCATTTTAAGTATAGAAATACAGTGCATAAAAATAAAGATATGGAAAGGAGACAGAAAGTGTAAATCATTCAGATCACCCTCATTTGATATTTGTTAACTTCTTTTGTCAGATATCTTGTTAATTCCCTAGCTAAAATGTTTACTGCCAAAGTAAAATACATTTATCATGTTTATGTTATAGTCTATGTGGAGAAATGATCTTCACCACATCACCAACAGGCACAGTTGGATACTTTCTCATGGTGAAGGAACCTACCAGTGCAGCCACGAACCACTGTCAGAGGAAGAGCGAAACAAGCCATGGCTTGATCCAACAGTAGATGCTGAAGCACTGTCTGCCTTAGCAGGTGTCGTCTTAGACAAGAGATTCTTGAACAGGATACATTATCTTCTAAACTTCAGGTGTGTTTAAAACTGTATAGTCCTTGTAGAGCCTTATACCTTTTAACCCATACATTTTGTGAAACTATAACTATCAATATCTTGCAACACTATAACTATCAATATCTTGCAACACTATCTAAATTATTTCTGTCTAAGGGCTGACCTAAGAGCTCCAGATCCAGGACATACAAGAGTTGCTAAAATGGTACCATATAGAACTGCTTACACTGCAGCAAGTGTAAAGTTAGTTCCGCAGCAGACAGGCCAGTGTCAGGATAATGTGACTGGGAGGATGGTATCATGCTAGTTGTATGTGGCAATTTACACATTGAAGGCAGCACTGTATCAGCATCAGACCTAGTAGAGCAATCTGTAGAGAGTTGGCTAGAGGTATTGGACTCCCGAGTTTAATGCCAGGCCATGACATTCTAAAGTCATAAAAATGGTGCTGGTATAGCATCCATGCTGATGCTTAAACAAATATAAGGGTAGTTCCAAAGTGTCAAGATGATGTGACTGGGAGTGGTATCATTGCAGGCTTTCATGGCATGCTATACACAGTGAGGTCAGCACTCCCAAATGAATATAGTCTCAGAATAACTACAGTACTGTTGGTGTAGGAAATTCCCAACAATCTTAGTCATATTCAGTTGTACACTGTCTCCAGATGACAGAAATGTTTTTGTAAGTCAAACTTAACTTCTACTATTGATTGAGAAACACCCACAATTTTGCCTTGGTAACATACCTTCTGCTCCACAAACTAATTATATAACCTTTAAATGTAAACATTTCTTGCTCATTTGTATTTTCAAACTAACACACCACTGATATGTCAATGACTTGCCAATGCCACAAAATCAACCAATAACTGCTGAATTGTTCCCGACATGTTTTGCTAATTTAACCTCACACATTGTAGAAAAATAATCGAATGGTTTGCTGAATATAGTGGAAAGTTTTCTTTGTTTATATACCATAATAAGTAAGTTACTTTAACGAAAACATCTAAAATAGATAAGTGCAATTGAGCTCATGAAACGTATTTATTATAATCTGTAGAAGCACGTCTGAGATAGAGGCTTTTAACCAGCTCATCTTGATGTATTGTGCCAAGCGGTTTCCATACAGCTCACCTGTATATCGCATCAGGAATCTGCTGGCAGCACTTGATCACAACATGAATACAGACAGGATAATGAAAAGGAGTAAAGATGGAAACATTGTGTTAGTTTTAATCTTTTCTGAGATGCTGGACACTGCTGTAACGAATACAGTTGGTAGTTTATGTATTGATTTTAAATTTAGAAAAACATGTAAATCAAATCTTTCATAATTATATATATGTACTACTACTTTGTGTGTGAGAATTTAAATGTTTACTATTGTGAAAGATGTTAAGTGGTTTCTTTTGACAAATGGTGTAAATAACAATATTATAAAAATGTGTTGATTGTACAGGCTTTTAAAATTAATATGTATGTGTTGCTATTTTTCTAGCTACAACAGGTACTACAACAAAAAGTGGAAAATGGTCATAGTTTCCTGTAAAAGAGGAAAAGACATACTCTCACATTCTGAAAATAGTGTATCAAGGCCTTGTGATGCGATTGGCCGACAACATATGGATGAAACCAAGGGAACTGGAGACTGATGATCCTAGAATATTCAGCAGACACTTGGCACCAATGCCACCACAACCAGCCCAAGTGCTGGTCAAAGAGCATGTTTCAAGATTTGCTGACAACTGATGAAGAAACAAACTTTTGTCAGCAGGGAGGGAAACAAGGTTTAATTTAAGCAGAATATAGATGAAGCCCAATAATCAAGTTGGCTAATGTGTTATAGCATCAGGTCTCGTAAAGAAGTAACTTATCAAGGTGGATAGATTTGACAGATGTGCAGCAGAAATGGAGTGATGTAACACAACCTTTCAAGCTAAATTTTAAGCCCATATTTGGCTTTTCTATTTCTCTAACCTGAATATTGCCATAACGCCCATGTTCAAGTTGCATACATTCATGTTTATATTTCAGTAACCAGTGCATAAATTGGATAACAATATGTCTTTCTTATTTATCAGACTTACTAGTCAAACAAGTCTTATTGTTTCAGGATTGTTGATTGTTTTGAAAATATAGCATTGGTTCATCTGGTAAAAAATTAGGTCCTATGCATGCAGATTATTAAAACTACTTGGTAATTGTTTGTCAAATTGGCATGTTTAGATAACTGGTCAATAAAGCCAAACTATGCAGAAACATAAAAATGAGTGGATTCTGAAATCTTAACTGACTGCTAAAAATCATGTTCTCATCTGGATTGTGTTGTGTTTGTTTTTTTGTTTATTGGGTTTATCGTCCCACCAACAGTATTTCAGTTATCTGGAGACGGTGTACACTTAAAGCAGATATAGTGCTGCCTTCACTGTGTATAGCATGCCGTGAACACCTGGCATGATACCACACCCAGTCACAATCATTATCCTGACACCGGGTCAACCAGTCGTGGAACTACCCTTATATTTGCTTGAGCGTTAGCAAGGGAGCTATACCACTACCATTATTAACGACTTTGGTATGACGTGGCCCGGGAACGAACCCGGGGCCTCCCGTACCTGGAGCCGACGCTCTACCGATTGCGCTACCAGGTTCGGTAGTGTTTGTGTTTGTGCTGGAGAATCAAAATGTGAACTTTTCTTAGCTGTTTTAAGCTGCAATAAAATATATATTTTTAACTGGCCATGTAATGTGTATGCATCAGTCATAAACGATACACTGATTTGCTAAATAATTATAGTAATAATATTAAACATTAAATCTATATCTTGGGAGCAATTTTTCTACTCTAATCTGTGACCAAGTTGCTTTAAAGATCTTTTTGAAAGTACACTCTAGCTCACATATTACTATCAGAAACATTATTAGTTGTGCAAGCTAACCTGCAACAGCACTTGTTATAATCAGTTGTTAAGTAGTATTTTACCTATAAGTTGACATCCATTAACACATTGCATTTGTTAAGTTTGCAGTTCTTTTTAAGTTTGGGCATATTTTTAGCTGGTCTTATTTATTCATTTCCATTATGCATGGCTGTAACCTTGTATGCATGAACGTTATCTGATGAAGTCAGACTCGATTAAACCCTAACCCTGTAAGGTTTGTTTATAAAACATGTTATGCAAGTTGTGAGTGTTGCAATTATGTATACATAGTACATGTTTGTAAATTGCATCAGTTTATGCACTTTTTTCTTTGTTATGATTGTCGATTATTTTGTTTAGAAAGATTTGCTTGTAAACTTGTATATTTTTTTTAAAACTAAGCTATCTTTTCAATTCTTTTGTTCGTAATGGTTAATTTAGTTGAGAAAATTCTTAGCCGCAGAACATATTTTCTTTAAATATTTATCTTCATCATCATCATTATCCTTATACATGTATGTTATTCTGAAATTGTTTAACAAGTACATCATAAAAAATTTAAATTCTAGTCATGTTAGAAGGGATGTTACAATTTACTCAACAATAATGCTGCTGCTCTTAAAATAATTGTCTACATTTCTTTTTTTGTATATATTTCCTCATGTCACTGTCAGATAGCTTCATGGTCGCAATAATTTTTAACCAGCTTTTCTTTAGAAAAATCCTGGTTATTAGACTGGGTTATGTCGTGAGGCAGGCGGGTGTCAACAGTTCATTAAGTTTTTCGTTAAAGTTGTATTTTTTTCAGTAACAGTTCAATGTAGAGCTTTGATATATTTGTCCGACATCAAAGTAGCAATTATCCGGACAAGTTTCATAACTCTTGACTTTCATTTCAAGTTTGTTTTTCAGTTGTCTTTTTCTCAGTTACCATTCATGAAAGAGCTTTGAAACTTAATATATCTTCAATTAACAAGTGTTCATTTAATATGATGGAGTGTCGTGTCTAAGAACCATAGCCCTACCTCAGCAGTCAATGTCATATCTAGAGTAAAAAGTATCAAAAAATGCCAAAACGTAGCTTCCGGAGTTTAGTTCAGTACTTACAAAAGGTATTTCAGCTTAGATGCATCGAAGAATGTTCCCTTCAATGAAACAGGTTTGCATCCAAGAACCATGGCCCTTTTTTATTTTTAATGTAAACTGTTACTAAAAGTAGACATTTCTTTTTTAATGTGTCAGTTTCTACAGTTATCAACCATATATTTTCTTTACAATAGTTCTCAGATTTCTATTAATACATAAAATGAAAACCTGATTTTGTTGCATGGCGACGTTTCTTCTTGTTATTTAATTTATATTATTTTATATTATATCTCTAAAATTAATAACCACTTTTTTCCAAGGTAGCAAAAATAAAGGCTAAATTTAATTTATGATACCTGTGTACCACATTTTTAAAACCAGATTTACAACAAAGCCATTTATGTGTTTGAACTGTGTTTAATGACTTATTTATATGTAATGATCAGATGCAGTTAACACTCTCAAGACTTACATTATGGGGATCATTTATTGTTGTAATTTGCATTTATATATACATGATTACTCTTTGTATCAGTTTTTTTTATATTTGTTTTTGATAGAAGTTTGTAGCTATAAATCAGTGAATCACCCTACTTTTAAAAATCATATATAGATTTAACATTTCTTTTTTTTTGCTTCTATGTTAATTCACAGCCTTGTTAAAAACACCAATACATATAACACAAACATATGATCTCAAAGTTTAAGTTCATGAAACAAACCATGCAATATTATATACAGAGCATTTTAATTAAGTTGGATACATGATGTCCCTGAAATCAACAAGAAAGTAATGTTTAAGTATAAATCTTCTGTTGTTGCTTATGTTGCTTTTCTGATTTATTGGATATAGTCAAGTCAAGTCAATAGACATGGAGTTCTCTATAACACATACTGTTCTTATTCAACTTGAAAAGTTTCCATTTTTCATAATCTTTTCTTATGCTTTCTGTTCACTAAATAAAACACCTAACATAAGTTTTTCACACAGTAATGCCACTTTGTAATAAATGTTGCATGTGATGCTACACTATGCATAACAAATTGCCTATAAAAAGATGTTTAAAGCTGTAAACTATGTGTTGTTTTGCTTTGTATAATCCTTCCATATAGTTTATATTCCAGTATTTCTCTTTTACAACAACAAAAGTGATCTTAAATGTCTAAAACAGACTTGTTTACAGAAAGAATGTTCAAATTCAGTTCCAGTAACAAAAAAACTATAAAAAGACAACAAACAACAAAAACAAGTCTGAGTACTTTACAGCATAAATAAATACAATATGCCAACCGGATTTGAAATGATGTGATTTCCTTTGAAGTATGGCATTCCTTTACAATTATATCCAATAGTTATCTAAAAAAATCTTTCCTACGAATTTTCTTTAAAAAAATAATGTCTTACTGAGTTAAATGCAATTTGCGCAAAAGTAATCATATAACACCAAAATCAGTTAACAAGTGTTATTTTTTATTATGTTAATACTTTATATCTGCAAATTGCCTATAGGCAACATGACGGAATGACAATCCTGTTGCCCGTCCCAAGACGTCCATGATGCCAAAGCACAAACTGTCGATAAGCAGCGTGCCTATTTGCCTTCAGAATGTCTCCCCCATCCTCTAACACAAGATCTTGTCGATATAGTCGTGAAAGCGCCCACACTCCTTCATCTAAGATATATACTTGGAATTCCTGCAATGAATAATGAACACAAATGAGGGTACTTTTCGTTGTGTCCCTTATAAGGTAACGTATTGTGTATGTAATAATAAACAATGTACTTAGCTAAGTTGACATAACCATTACTTATGTTATCCCATTTAGTATAGAGTGTTGCCACACCAGCCCTCAAGTATATACAACCAGGCATCTGCATTTGTTAGCAATGAAACAATGATTCTCGTCATTTAATTCACAGAAATATTGAAATTGCACCTCAATCATAATCATCATTGATGGGAGGGAGGCCGGGTGGAGAACGTTTGCAGCATGAAATATCTTCCCTTTTAATATGTAGTAACCACCCTGTCACCTCTGATATTTTTTCTTGCGAAGTGACATAGAGTGTTCTTGCGAAATGACATAGAGTGTATTTTATTGCATTATAAGTATAACCAAGACCATGTAATATTTGAATTTAAAAGCAATAAATTACTTTTAGAGATGTTTAATTTTTTCATTTAATTATTATGTTGACAAAAAATCAATGTGTTGTGTTCTGTAGTAAACATGATTGCAACATTATTAAAACAGTTAACTGGAAGTGATAAGTAGCTTTTGTGATTTAAATCCACCTTGAAAATCCAGATAAAACCCCTTATATTATTACAGCTTAAAAGGTACACAAACATACCGGCAAGACAGGCAGTTTACTCTTTCACAGCAATCTTCTCCATTTCTGATGGCATCTACCTACACTTAAGGCAGACAGACCAGTCTGGTACCGCCCAATCTCCTGGTGGATGATATCCGCCTGGCTCCCTGGGGGTTGGCCCAATGATACTGAATATCAAAGAAGGGTGTACCTCAACAAGTTCAAAAAGGATCTCCTGCATCCTTGATGGGGTCAGGTCATTGATGATGCTCTGTAAAAGATTAATTAATAATAAAGCATCATGCGACAATCCTAAATAAGGCCTGTCTAATGCATGTTTAATAGAAGTTTTGAGTTTACATGTTACCGGGGAAGATTTGACTCCAAAGATTGACGAGATTTTCCAAAAGAATTACAAATAGACAGTTATTAGGCCATTATTTGCAGAGCGTGCAAAATACTTACACAATTAATAGAGTATCATTATATTTCTAGATTTAGAATCTGTAATTCGTATCAAATATTGTTGTAACGTATACAAATTTGTAACAATCTGTCCTATTTTTCTTCTCTCTGAAGGTTTATTTTCCCTTCACAATGTTTCGTCCAACATTTGAACAGTGGCAGATGACAGCAGAATCAATTTCATCGTCTTTTAAAGCGTTTAACATAAGCTACCTGTAGGTTTGTATCATCAACAAATCCGACAGCAGTCAAAATGTTTTCGAATTTTACTTGGGGAAAAAAAATCCATGACATATGTGTTAGAAGAGTGAATATCGGTAAAATGGAAAAAGAATCATAAGAAAACTCACCCTCATTCGATCTTTCCTTGACCGGATTATCTCCAATGCTGCTGACGCGCGATCTTGACTTTAAACAGTTGTGGATCGTCCAACCCGTGATCTTACTCCTGCTCTCACCCGTCCTCCTCTTGGTCCCCTGGATCGTCCTCTCCCCCGAAATCTTTCTGGGCTTAAAGTCGAACTTAAGTAACGTTGAAGACATTTTCGTTACGTTTGTGTTTACTACAGAAAGTGATGACGTCACACAAATGTGTGGAAAATACGATTTCTTACGAACGGACCCGAATGTTTTGCGTTACACTTCGGAACCCCATTCGGCGATTGTTTATAAACAAAGATCGGTGAGATTCTCGATGATGAAACGGTAGATTTCAACTTACCCATATTTTTGGAGAGTATGTAACATTGAAAAAACACGGATAAAATGTGTAATCTTTTTATTGTTCAATTCGCATTGCTGACAAAAAATGGTTATATTTTAACACTTTTTGAACGGTTGTATGACTTTAAAGCAGGGCAACGACCTTTCAAGCTTTGTTCAGTTGGAACAGTAACCAATTCAAGCAATTGTAACATTTCAGGATTTGCAGTTATTTTAGGAACATATAAGTGACGTACCAAAGTTAAGAAATGACGTTTTATAAAATGCTTGCTTGCAAAACTCATCTAATCTTAATTTTGAACAATTTGTAATTAAGTAAAATATTATTATAAACCGTTTAATGGATGCAAACACTACCAAAACAAACAAAACAAGAAAGATAAAACAAAACAACAAAAACACAAGAACAACACCATCACAACAACCTAAAACAATGTGACCAACTTAGTATCATCGCTAAAGACAATATCAACCATAAAACAACTACAAAAATAACTTAAGCAGTCAATGGTCAGTGGCTTAAGAGTAGAAAAATCGCATTTGCATAATGGTGACGTCATAAGAGCAAACGTTTTTAACACGAAGATTTACAGAAACACGAATTCAGTTATAAAGGTGATTTCACATTGCCTTTAAAATAAACTTGATTGTCTAAATCACACACAAACATCTTAAAAAGTTCGACCAATGCTTACGTTCCATTTGCGATAACATAGCCCACAATAATCGAGTTGCTTTGATCGGCAGTGGAAACATGCCATTAAGGATGGTGTATGGGATCGCATTCTGACTGTATATGGTCGCAATGTAATTGTGTATTTCGTCGGGATGTTATTGTGCATATGACCATAATGTGAACGTGTGTGCTCGCGATAATCTTGTAGAAATTTGAGTAACGCCCGAACCTGAGCCGTGGAGCTAACGTGAATGTTTGTCTCCAAGTCGTGTACGACCGACAAGCGATCGAAACGTCGTATACATATATAGTTGATTGAGATGGCTATGTGAAATTTAAAAGTTAGACGACGAATTATTTCATCTTATGTGTTTCCTACATGTCCTTTGACTTACACACCACACCACATATTCTGCATAATAAAATGAGATCTGTTCGAAACAAACGTAACTTAAACAAAGGCAATATTTTCTTACCTTGTACACCAGAGTTCCTCAATTTCCTTCTCCAATGCATTATTTCTACAGAAGAGAACATAATTTTTTTTTTAAATAAAGGTCATCAGCACATAAAACAATTCAGTGATACAAAGATACACATTTCTAAAGAATATAGAAAATACGGAAAACATGTGTTTTTAATACTTACAATATGACGCCCCTAAATAAATGAACTTGACCAATGTAGTTCGACAATATTTACTATTTTCTTTGTTGGATTGACTATTGAAATTAACGTTTTAAATAATTTTTTTAAAAGTCTTAATTTATTTTCAGAATACGTGCTATTTTATCTTATTTTTGGTCGAGTAAAGAAATATAAAAGCTCCTTTGGCAAAGATAAATATTCACATTATTATAGCTTTCATACAGCATTAAATATAATTATTTCATGAGTAAAATTATGTTTGTTATGTTTATTAAGATTTCTGGTACTATTTTAGCATGCATTAAGTAAATATATTTTTTACAGCTTTGACATATTCGGTTACCATGGAAATGGTCATTTTACAAAAAAAAACAACAACCAAACAAACAAACTAGCCAACAAATATTTTTCTTTTCAATTTTGAATTCACCATTTTATTCTGCCTTACATATAAAAATAGAAAATTTATGAAAGGATTATGTTCATAAAACTGTAGAAAAAGCCCTTAAACATAATTTTATAAGCACAAAGGACTATCATTTGAAGAATTATTTCATCCGCTGTGGACAAAACTAACAAAATGATCAAAATCCTTTTATCCCAAATAAAATCTGCACAAAAGATAATTCTTAAGATTCCCATATTTTCGACATGAAAAACAAAACTAAAGTAATTTTCAAAAACGGTTATTTGTTGACTTTGAAAGCTTATGCTACAATTGACTATAATAAAAGGGGATTCATTGGGTTGCCATTCATTATTATATTTTGAAGTAAAATGTATATAAATATTGTAATGAAGATAATTTGAACAAACATTATTGTTTTATTTAAGTTTTATCCTACATCACCACAGGGATTATATTTGCTGTATCAACCAACAGTGTGATAAACCAGTCACGCGCATCCTGATTGACAACTTTGTAAATCCATAAATTCCATTCCATAAATTCGCAATTGGACGTCATCAAATCGTACACAATTTAAGATTTTAAGGGTCGCATCAGCTTGTGATAAATAGAAGTTCAAATCCCTTTAGTTTGTTAAATTCATGTCATATGAGTCACAAGTAGTGGTGTATTTTTTGAAGCTACACGTCAGTTTGTCTGTGTCAGTTTGTAAACACTTGCTTAGAAGCAAAACTTGGCGTTATTCAAATAAAAAGACGAACGTGTACATGTTAAATTAAGATGTGAGATAGAGCGAATAAAAGATTAGTTATTTTTTACTCTTATTCTTTTGTTAAGCACACATGAAAAAATAACACCGTCAATCGAAGGAAAATACATTTTTGGAAAACAAATTAGATCTTAACATTAAACAATACGTTTATAAAACAAAAGCTACGAGACATAAAATGCTAGGTTGTTGATGAAGAAAGCAAATGTAATCACATTCGCCACGAAAAACCTGTCTGAATTTGTGTAATAACATTTTCTATGTTCATTACTAACCTAGTAACCTCTATAAACTTGTTTCCCTGTCTTCATGTGTTGTCATTTTTGTTTTAAGTCAAGGAATGTGAAAATTACATATTACCTAGGTATAAATTTTAATTCTGCAGAAACCACATTACAAGATGGCGTCGATATATATAAAACTGAACTAAGAATGTAAATTGTAAAATAGAAACGATTAGTCAGTATGCAAAGAAGTAGATATCAGTTTAACGTAATAATAAATTGTTAGCAACTGTTTTTGCATATTAATATACTACAATTATTATGTCCTCTATCAGAAACCACTTGATGCAACTTTGTCACCATGGAGCATTTTGAAATGCCAAGATGTCTGCCAAAATCAGAAAAACATATATAAGGGTGTTTAATAATGCTGTTTGATCATATTACTTACACCTAGACTAAACCTGTATAGCCTTCAACATAGAAAGCAATATTTAACAAAATGCAAATAGAACCATGTATATATTAATGCAAAAAGGTCGAAAAACTGGCCGCCGAAATTCCTTATTTCCATTCAAAAGTGTTTTTAAATCATTTTTGAAAAAAGAATTGTATGTAAGTTTTCCATAACTCAGTTTGTAAAACATATGCTTACCTTATCTGGAGCTCCCCTCTTTCTTTCCCCAGTGCAATATTTCTACAGAAGAGACAGGAAGTTTACTTTTTAAATTAAGGTAGTGGAAACATATCAATGACGATGGCGATGGAAATATCATGCTATTCAATTGATCTGTGTCAATGGAACTTTGAGATCTGGCAAATGGTTTCATCTGGTCAGATGTCGGAACGCTCTTCACATCACACCGAATATTCCGCATAATAAAACGAATTTAGTTCAAACAAAAAATAACTGGAGATAATTTTTTCTTCATAAAGGCTTTATCTTTGCGAGCAGAACAGAAATTTATTTTGTAAATAGAGGTCATCGGAGCAAAACACAAAGAAGTGTTACAAATACACACGTTGTAGGAGTTGCGTTTCATAGAATACAGAAAATAAAAAAACCCACTATACTTAAGGAAATTTTCCATAGTAATTTCTGTGGAGCTTGCATGCGCTTCCATGGGAGACAATCACCCATAGGAACGCGTCAAAAATAAAATAGTTGTATAGTTTTCGCATGTTGTTATGGTTTTAGATACGAAAAGCCACGATAAAACAATAAGTCAACATTATCCAATAAACGGGCAATTTGTAAAAAGGACCAAAGACAGAAAAGACTAGAAGAATACACAGCTCATTTCAACAGTATCAGCTTTTTCAGACATCGGATTCTTTAGAACATGACGGTACTGATAATCTTGAGCGTATCACCCCACCCACCAGTTCCCCTAGTATCGAAACCGTTTAATTAGAGAAAATGAATAGAAAAGTTCTGGTATATAAGCAAACAGAATAATTGAAAGTTTGTTCTATCTTTTATGCCCAAATTTGGATGCAAACCAGTAATTTATCATCTTAGAAATAACAAGTTCGGTTGTTTCCCAGCATTATTTACCTATATTTTACATATACATTTGGGTATCTGATTGTAAGTATGCAGTACAACTACTGTACTAGTGACAAATGTTAAGTAAGGATTATGTACCATAGAAATTGTTACCGTAGAAAACCGTGGTTGAATGACATTAACCTAAACGTTTTAAACATTGTTTAGATTATGAATTTAATAGTATGTTAAGTATAAAAAGATACTCTTAATAGCTATGATTTTTCACTTTGATAATTTATTTGGCTAGATACATCTTTTCACTCGTATTGTTGAGGACTATATGATCAATTGATTTTGATAAATTTTGCAAAGGAAGGAGGTTATTCAGGGGTATTTTGTTGTGGATATAGCAATGCTTAAGGTGCAAAATTAGTTCTTTTAATAATGTTAAAATAGTTAGTTTGACCTATTTGATTGCCATGGAAACATACATTATACAAAACAACTAGTTCGACAATATATCAATTTTCAATTGGATTCATTTTTAAAATTTACGTTTTAGTTGGGGCCGCCCGTGGCCGAGCGGTTAGAGTCGCTGATTTGTAAGTCCTCAGACCGTCACCGCGTAAGTTCGAATTCCGGTCGGGGAAAGACTTTCATGTGGGTTTTTCCCAAGCGGTGCGCTGGTGTTCTACCCAGACATAAGGCTGGGAATTCCTCCACCAATGATTAGCTGGACATCGCCAATATGACCAGAATTGGTCGGTGCGATGAATAATAACAAAAACAAACACACAAACATGAAATAGTCAGTAACTAACATAGAAGAGTAAAGGAATCGCATTTGTATAATGATCGCGTTGGAAGAGTAAACGTTTCCGTACCTTAAAATGAGTTCATCATTTTTCTTCCTCAAGTTTATTTCTCTGTAGAAAGGAACAAAAGTTTTCTTTGTAAAGAGACTCCACCGGCCAAACAAGCAAAGATACTGGTATATTAAGAGTAGCGTTTCAATGAATACTGAAACTACGGAAAATGCATGTGTTTTCTATACTTACACAAGTTTGTAAACAAAATGGATGATCATATCGTGGATAATCTCATCTTAAGTAGACAATACTCAAACAATTCATATTTATTTATAATGCAAACAACAATTGCATATCAACCTAAATCATAAAATACATTTTTTGTTTCGTTATAAAATCTCTAACAAAAATGTTAATAAAGACGTAGATTATATTTAATCTCTTTATTTAACTTTATATGAATCTCTGACTTTGCTTGAAATAATGTGAATATATTTGTTAATTAAAGCTCTTAACGATATATATTGAAACTGCTTTATTTTACCTCTTTTGATGATCCTCTAAATTACGACTTAGCTCTTGAATCTTGTCATTTAGTTGTTTAATCTCTTCTCCGTGTCTGCTGAGGTAAAAACATGAAGAGAGATGAATATTCTTAAAATAGGTTTAATTGATAAAAAAAAAAAAAAATGAAAACGGCAAGAATGAAACTGTTGTTCCACTTACTGGTATAACACCAGTATTTCATTGTAGACTTTCTTTCAAATAAGATACCGGTACATGTTTTTCTAATGCAATGGCACTACTATTAATTTAATTTGAATATTTATCCATATCAAGATATATTTTCTTGCAATGTTGTTCAGAAATATTTAACACATTGGGATTTAAAATACTTTGCAATACTGTTATTCAAGCAACCTAGGTAACAAGAGCAGGTATTTTTCTCAAAGCGATATTGACATGAAAGAACATTGTTTGGCTACACACAATTACCGAAACATTATAAGTAAAGTAAATAAAGGCAATATTTTCTAACCTTGTCTGCAGGAGATCATCAATTTTCTTCTCCAATGCAATATTTCTACAGAAGAGAACATAAATTTATTTTTTAAACAAAGGACATCAGCACATAAAATGTCGTGGAGTTAAAGTGAATGCTTGTCTGCAAGTCCAATCAAGTAACAGTAACGTTCCAGGATTTACAGTTATTCAAGGGAGATATAAGTGACGCACCAAAAAGTCATTGAGAAATGTCATTTTATAAGTACTTGATAGCAAAATTTAACTAGTTTTAATTTTACACAATCAGGACACGTTATAAGAGCAAACATCTTAACACGAAGATATCAGAAACTCGAATTTAGTTAAAAAGGTGATTTCACATTGCCTTTAAAATCAAACTGATTGTCTCAATCACACAAAAACACAGGAGTAGTTCGATCAACTTGTACGATCCATTTGCGATAACATAGAACTTGTGTATAAGCAATTGGTCAGAACTGAGTAACGTCCGAATTTGAGCCGTCGAGTTTATATGCATACTTGTCTGCAAGTCGTGTACGATCCTCAAGCGATCGAAACGTCGTGCACATATATAGTTGATTGTGGTGGCTCTGTGAAATTGAGAGGTTAAGCGACGAATGATTCCATCTTATGTGTTTTCGACACGCCCTTTGACTTACACATCAAGCCGCATATTTTGCATAGTAAAACTTAGTTTTGTTCACAACAAACTAACCTAAACAAAGCCACCATTTTCTTACCTTAGCCGGAGCACCTCTATTTCCTTCTCCGGTGCATTTTGTCTACAGAAGAAAAAGGAAATTTGCTTTTTAAATTGAGGTCGTCGGCACATGATACAATGCACTGATACAAAGATATATATTAGGAGAATACAGACAATATGGAAAACATGTGTTTTCAATACTATAACATAATATTGTCGACAGACTGACAATCTTTAGAGGTAGTTTCATCTGTCGTTGACAAATGTCTTACTAAGCTATCAAACTCCTTACATCCGCAATAACATCTACACAAAAGATAAG